>CAUYPK010065246.1:0-123985 GCA_963574355.1 Loris lydekkerianus
TGCCGGAGCAGTTCTTTCACAATGGCTTACTTCGCCCAGCTCAGTGGCTCATTCTGGGGCCCCAGACAATGCCCAACGTTCTCCACACTCCTGCTCAAGCTCTCCCCAAGGCAGCTCAACTGAGTGCCAAGTCCAAGAACACTGAAAAAGTTCACAGGTAAGGCCTTTCCGGTTTGCAGTCTCACTGCTGCTTGTACTCACAGTTGCCAGCGTGATTAGGTCGATCAAACACACGCAGCCACTTACCAGTTTTCCACTGTTTTTGTCTTCCTCCTGGGGTCCAGAAGTCCGTTGCTGGCTCCCTGTATCCTCAAAGGGATGATCATAGGCAGATCCCACCGGCCAGAGATGCCTGGAGTCTTGTCTCCCCAGACTCCCCGTACCCAGTCACAGGGAAGCTGTTACTCGGCCGCCATCTTTAATCCCGCGTCTTTTATTATTGTATTATGTACATATCACTTCATCCAAAGAAGAGTCTCAAGAGATGTCTGTTAAATTGATGAAATATCAGCATGGGAATAAGATTACCAACGTGCAGTTGAGGGGATTCTGTCTTACATATACTCCCCCCTCCAAACTCTCGGCCTCTTCATTTGCTGTACCAGCTAGTCTTGATTAACTACATTAAGAAAATAGATGAGCAAATAATTAAGGATATTAGTGTAAGGTCCTACAAATTATTTCTGCAAGGATTTAGAATACTGTTAGAGACGTACCTATTTACTGTTATCTACAAGCTCAGAGCAGCCAAGAGTTCCGTGTGAAATTCTACCTTCTGCAAGTAGGAATTATGTGTCATTCTCATCTCTAGTGCAGAACTTTAGGCCTAACAGGCATAAAGGGCCAGATAGTAAATATTTTAGGCTTTGTGGGCCAACTGTCTCTGAGGCAGGTACTCAGCATTGCCCTTGTGCCGCAAAAGAAGGTATAGGTGATATGTAAGTAAATGAGTTGCTAGCGATTTATTTGGGTGCAATCACGTTGAGCCAGTGGACATAATCTTGTCAACTTTACTTTGGCTGTACTCTGAAGAACTACAGTTCAACAAAGATAGCTCTTTCTGTCTGCTACTCTGCTACCTAAATCAGGGAATAACTTTAGAGAAGGTATTTGCAATTCTCTATGTACAGCTTGCCTGAAGGGAAAAAAGAAAATTGTACTTAAAAAAGTTAGGGGCTTCTCCACTAACGGAGAGGGACCTATCTTGGTCTTTGAAATATATTCTCTTCTCCTTGTATTTTACCTTTGCTCTGCAATAAATGTAAGTAATCATAGAGGGGGGCAGTAATTTTGAAATTCAAGAAAAAACTAATATCACTGAAAGTTTAGGAAAAATATAGGCCAAGGGCAGTGGCTCATGCCTGTAATGCTAGCACTGTGGGAAGCTGAGGTAGGAGGATCACTATAGGTCAGGAGTTCCAGACCAGCCTGAGCAAGAGTGAGACCCTGTCTCAACAAAAAAAAAATAGAAAAAATAGCTGGGTGTGGTTGTGCATGCCTATAGTCCCAGCTACTTGGGAGACTGAGAGAGTAGGATAGCTCGAGCCCAGGAGTTTGAGGTTACAGTGACCTATGATGATGCTACTGCACTCTAGCTGGGGCAACAGAGCAAGACTTTGTCTCAAAAATAAAAAAGGAAATATTGGCCAAGCATGGTGGCTCACACCTCTAATCCTAGCACTCTCGGAGGCCAAGCAAGGCAGGTGGATTGGCTGAGCTCAGGAGTTTGAGACCAACCTGAACAAAAGATATTTGTCTCTAAAGATAGCTGGGTGTTTTGGTGTCTGTCGTTCCAGCTACTTAGAAGTCTGAGACAGGAGGATCATTTAAGCCCAGGAGTTTGAGTTGGCTGTGAGCTATGACATAATAGCACTCTACTGAGGGCAACGAAATGAGACTCTGTCTCAAAAAATTAAAAAAAAAAGAAAAAAAATATAGATATATATACACATACACACACACAGTTGGATAATTGAGTTTATGAACTCATCTTGGAGAAAGTGCTACATACCTCATTGCAGAATATCACTGTGGTAACCTTCGAAGTACTCCCCTTAGGAAGCTACACGTTAACCCCAGGGCCTAGTCCACCCTTTAAAACAATTTGAGAACTCATTTTCTGGAATGGCCATCAGAGCTGTCATTATTACCCTTGATGTTCTGAACATTATCGAAATGTCCTTTCAATATTCCCTTTATTTTCCGGTAAAGAAAATAATCATTGAGGGATAGATCATGAGTTTTTACCATGTTTTCTTTTGAACAGAGTCTCATTATGTCACCCTCAGTAGAGTTCTGTGGCATCACAGCTAATAGCAACCTCCAACTCTTGGGCTTAAGCTTGCCTCAGACTCCCAAGCAGCTGGGACTACAGGCACCCGACACCATACCGGCTATTTTTTGGTTGCAGTTGTCATTGTTTATCAGGCCCTGGGCCAGGTTTGAACCTGGGTTTGAACCTCCATGTATATGGCTGGCACCCTAACCACTGAGCTATGGGTGCTGAGCCAGTTTTTACAATGTTTTTATCTGTACTGCTTGTTACTGGCTTCCCCTGATCTCTCTTCATCAGTGACATTTTCTCTCCCCTCAGAAAAATATTTAACCCATTTGTACACTGCTATTTTTCTTATGGCATTATCCCTATAAACATGAAGTACAATGTCCCTGATTTCCATTTCACTCTTGCCAGGGTTTTTCTTTGTTTGTTTGTTTCATTTTTTTGTTTGGGAAGGGGGGGGGAGCAGAGTCTCATTTTGTGGCTCTCAATAGAGAGCCATGGTGTCACAGCTCATAGCAACCTCAAAATGTTGGGTTTAAGTGATTCTCTTGCCTCAGCCTCCCTAGTAGCTGGGACTACAGGCACCTGCCACAATGCCTGGCTATTTTTGTTGTTGTTGTTGTTGTTGTTTTCGTCGTCATTGATGTTTAGCAGGCCCAGGCCAGGTTTGAACCCACTAGCCCCGGTGCATGTGGCCAGTGCCCTAACCACTGAGCTACGGGTGCTGAGCCGCTCTTGCCAGGTTTAGCAAGATATTTTAATGTTTGTTGCTCTAATTCAACCTTAGACACTTTTACAATGGCCCATAAAAACATGCAACAACAATAATGAATACCACTCTGCAAGATACTGCCACATGTCAACATGAACACAGCTGTAAGACATTGATATACCAAGGTTATAAAAACCTTTACTGAGTTGTTTGTATGGTACAGCCAATGTAAGTGCACAGTGCCAAGTTCATGAACTTAATTTTCAGATTGTATGTGTAAATGTGTAAATGAAAGATTTAATCTTTCCACACATAGGTACTGTGGCCATATGTATTTAGTCTTTTTTTTTTTTTTTGAAACACAGTCTTACTATGTCACCCTCACAGCAACCTCAAACTGTTGGGCTTAAGGGATTCTCTTGCCTCAGCCTCCCAAGTAGCTAGGACTACAGATGCCTGCCACAGCACTTGGCTATTTTGTTGTTGTTTAGCTGGCCTAGGCTGGGTTCCAACCCACCAGCCCTGCTGGTGCATTTGGCTGGCACCCTAACCACTGAGCTATGAGCACCAAGCCTATTTAGTCTTTTTTTTTTTTTTTTTTTGCAGTTTTTGGCTGGGTTTGAACCTGCCGCTTCTGGTATATGGAGCCCGTGCTCCATTCCTTTGAGCCACAGGCGCCGCCCCCTATTTAGTCTTTTTCATGCTTTTTTTTTTTTGAGACAGTCTCACTATGTCGCCCTCACCCTTTGTAAAGTGCCGTGGCATCATAGCTCGCAGCTAAGCCTAAGTCCAACTCTTGGGCTTAAATGATTCTCTTGCCTCAACCTCCCAAGTAGCTGGGACTACAGGCGCCCACTACAGTGCCCGGCTTTTTGTTGCAGGTGTCATTGTTGTTTAGCTGTCCTGGACTGGGTTTGAACCCGCCAGCCTCAGTGTGTGTGGCTGGCGCTGTAACCACTGTGCTTCGGGCACGAGCCTGTGCATGTATTTTTTTGTTGAAATTTTTCTGATATAAAGGTCAGATGAGGATTTGTTTGTTAATTGAGACAGGGTCTCACATTGCCATCCTGGATAGGGTGCCATGGTGTCAATAGCTCACAGCAACCTCAAACTCTTAGGCTTAAGTGATCCTCTTGCCTCAGCCTCCAGAGTAGGTGGGACTATAGGCGCCCACCACAGCACCTGCTGTTTTTAGAGACAGGGTTGCAGTCTTGGTCAGGCTGGTCTTGAACTTGTGCACTCAAGCTTAAGTGATCCTCTTGCCTCAGCCTCCAGAGTAGGTGGGACTATAGGCGCCCACCACAGCACCTGCTGTTTTTAGAGACAGGGTTGCAGTCTTGGTCAGGCTGGTCTTGAACTTGTGCACTCAAGCGATCGGTCCACTTTGGCTTCCTAGCATGTTAGGATTATAGGCATGAGCCACGATGCCTGGCCAAGGTTAACAGTTCTTAATAGTTCTAAGGAAACCAGCTGTTAAATACAATGAAGTCACATGTGAGGTTATAACCTAAAATTTGCACATCAGGTGAAAATACTCAGAATCAAAGTTAGCCTTGAAAAATCCCTTAGATTGCCCGTAGAGGATAATCTAATTGGATTTGTGTATATGATCACGTTCAGTGAATATATACTGTACAGTATGGATATGTTATATATACAGTAGTGCAAATTTTATATGTATACACGTGTGTAGATATATATATCTATATAATTAGGTCTATACATCTACAAAAGAATTTTTGGTAGTTTTTTAATTGTTACAAAATTATTTTCTCAAGCATGTATCATTTTATTTGATTAGGTAAATTTGGCTCCTGTGCCACTGTACTTTATGTTCTTCATCCATTTTACTAATTTCTAATGAAAAGCTTGACTTAAGTTATTTCTAGTATCATGTTAGCTATTTACCACTAAATTCCCTGAAAGCAAAGTCTATATCTTATTTTCTCTTCCCTCCTTAAAGCACCTAGTTCAGTACCTTGCACATAGTGAGTGTTTAGGAAATGTTGGTATAAGTAGAGGTAGATGAAGCCTAAGCAAGAGTGAGATCTCATCTCTACAAAAAATAGAAAAATTAACCAGGTATGTACCCGTAGTCTCAGCTACTCAGGAGGCTGAGGTAGGAAGATTGCTTGAGGTTGCAGCAAGGTGTGATGATACCACTGCACTCTAGCCTAGGCAGTAGAGTAAGACTGTCTTAAAAAGAAAAATAAGGGCAGGCACAATGGCTCATACCTGTGATCCTAGCACTCTGGGAGGGTGAGGTGAGTGGATTGCTTGAGCTCATGAGACCAGCCTGAGCAAAAAGTGAGACCCTTGTCTCTACTAAAAATAGAAAAACTGAAGCAAGATCGCTTGAGCCCAAGTTGGAAGTTGCTGTAAGCTATGACGCTCACGGCACTCTACCCTGGTGACAGAGTGAAACTCTGTCTCAAAAACACAACCCACGGAAAGAGTTGATCAGTTGCTTATAAGACTTACGTGTGTCGAGATCGGACTGGACCAAGTTGAACCGTGAACGCTGTGATGGTGCTCCTGGAGAGCGAGCAGATCCTGACGGAGCTGACCAGGCTGTTCCAGAAGTGCAGGTCGTCAGGCAGCGTGTACATCACCTTGAAAAAGTATGATGGTCGAACTAAACCCCTTCCAAAGAAAGGTTCTGTGGAGGGCTTCGGGCCCGCGGACAAGTGTCTGTTGAGAACTACAGATGGGAAAAAGATGATCAGCACTGTGGTGAGCTCTAAAGAAGTGAGTAAGTTTCAGACGGCTTATTCAAACCTGTTGAGAGCTAACATGGATGGGCTGAAGAAGCGGGACAGAAAGAGCAAGAGTAAGAAGAGCAAAGCAGCACAGTGAAGGACACTGAGTGTGCTGCTTTCACCAGCTAACTGCTGAATTGCTATTTTTCCTTTGTTTTTTACTTTTGGCTACAAAGCTAGGTTTCTGATTCCCCTACACTAATTGCTTTCATGTGAGATTAGGGTCATTTTGTAGAAAGGGCTTGCAGTGTTAACAGTGTAGTTGTAGTGAGAAGTCATTTATTTTAGATTTAGCTAATTGGTCTGAGCTGCATGATTGTATATTCCTGGATTATAGATTAAAAGTCTGAATAATCATTCGTGTGAAGAGCAATGTATCATTAAACATGTTGCTTAATCAAAAAAAAAAAAAAAAAAAAAAGACTTAACGTGTGTCTTAGTCAACACTTTCCCCCCACCCCCCCTTTTTCTTTCACATTTCTTTTACAGAAAAGGATTTCTCTATATTGCTCAGGTTGGACTCAAACTGCTGGGCTGAAGTGATCCTCCTACCTTAGCTTACCAAATAGCTTGTGATTACAGATGTGGGCTACCCTATCCAGCAACACTGTTTTAATTGCAAAGAATAGAATCTGCTCAAATTAGCTTAAACTCAAAAGGAAGACCAAAGGACATGTCATGGAACCAAGGAAGGAAACATACAGACCTCACATGGGATTAGAACATAGCACTTGGGAAACCTCTGAAGACCAAGACAATTACTTTTTGTTGCTGGCTTTCTGTACAACTCCGTTTAACTCCCCTACTTAGGATGGTAAAGTCTCTTGCCTCAGCTTGTATTCACCTGCATCATTTTTTCCACATTACAGCCTTCTCTTCTTCTTATGTTTTGTAGGAAATGGGCTCCTGTACAATCTTTGTCCTCAATAAGTTATCAGCAGAGATTGCACTTCTGTCACAATTGCAAGTTCCTAAGAATGAGACTGGCTGACCCAAATTGGGTTACTTTTCTAGTCCTGGTCCAGGTAGCTTATTCAGAGAGTACACAATCACATGGGTCTCATCACTGTACAGAGTACAGTGTCTCTAAGAATGGGTCTTAAGAAATGGGAGAAAATAGTTATAATAAGTTATGATAAATAGTTATGATAAAACAGTATGATAAGAGAATCGTGAGTAGCTGTCTGGTATCCTGGCATACGGCAATGAGTACTCCCGGAAAGACAATGGCCCTTTTCACAATGAGCTGTACTTACCAACTCTTGGTGGAAAACAATCATTTTAGGAGATAAACCTGCTTTGGGCCTTTGCTAACATGCAAGCCGGGGGAGGGAAGACACGCCTGTAGTCCCAGCTACTTGGGGTAAGGCAGGAGAATAGCTTGAGCCCAGGAGTTTGTGGCTGCAGGTAGCTATGAATGGGCCACTGCACTTTAGCCTGGGTGACAGAGTGAGATCCTGTGTCTTAGAAAAATAAATAAAACAAGAGAGGCAGCCCCTTTAATACTTTGAGGGGATCTGGAATGATGAATTGAGGTTTAAAGCTATTATCTGCCAAACTTTGCCCCCCGAGGACCTGGTCCTTTCTGTGTGAGTCACCTATTTGAAATAAGTAAATAGTAAGGCAGTGTCAGAAGCCTCTTATTAAAAACAAAATGTTATAGTAATATCCATTGGTAAAGAGAGAGAGGGGTATTTGAAAATATCTGAATCTTTGAATATACTTTGCAGAAGGAGCAGCACCAGTGTCAACAGTGGTTCCTTTTTGGGAACAGAACCTAAATATAAAAGTGTGCCTGAGTTGGGTGAGTCAGCAGTAAGAACCTGAAATCAGTATGTGAAAAGCAGCTCTGTCATAGTGTGCAGAACAAACTTTAGGCGAGGAAGGGTGAAGTGGTCACCTTTGCCTTTGAGAGGGGTCAGGGAAGGGGAGAGAGATTCTAAATACACCTACATTGTCAGGAAACATTTTTAAAGGTTATTCAAATGCTTCCGTTGATGTTGCAGCTTAGGTCTATGGCTAATGTTTAATTCTGTGAGGCAAAAAATAGAAAGGGTGGTTTTATTCACTGGGCTTGGAAAGGTATAATTCATATACTCAGTGCTAATAATTGCTAGTCTTTAATGGAACTAAAATAGTGATACTATAAACTCCCATCTATTCTTCCACCGATGATACTTCCTGACCTTAACCTTTATTAACTAGCTACACTAGTTTGAAAAAAAAAATACTGGCATTTCTGGGACATTTCTCATATTAGGGCTAAAAGTGTACCCTGCTGCATAGGGAAATATAAGGAGAAGAAAATTCATTTGCTGTAAGAGACTTGGCTTATCTATTAGAGCCAAATCCATGTAGCTCTTTGCCCCTTAAAACTCTCCAATAGCTCTAAGTCACATGAAGCATATAGAGCAATTATCTTTAATTACATAAATAAAATTTTATAGCCTCTGTCTTTCTTCTATGAAAGAAAAACATTCCTATTTTAAACATTTTGGACCAATAATTTTTTTAAATTGCAAATAGAGCATCATGAGTTTATTATAGAAATTGTTTGGCCTGCATACACCTCACAGTAACACAGTGCTAACACCTTTTCAGTGCATTGTTCGGCAAAGTGCAGAACTGCTAGAGGTATTTGCTCAGTGTGAAGGCAGAATTTGTTACTTGATTTTATCTTCTTTTAAGGGATATCATGAAAAAATACATGGTAAGGTTCCAAAGATAGACCCAAATAGTTTATATATAAGCGAACTGTGTTGGAGAATTATGATAGTTCAGAAAATGAGCATGGAATTTACAAAGGCAGAGGTTTGGAGAAGGTCAATCACTAAAGCCTGGTTAGTGAATGCTTGCTTATAAATAAATATAGACCCTAAAGTTTCTGTTGCCATTTTTCCCCTTTAATTCTAGGTCATGCTTGACTTTTTTGTCTTTACTCACCTCTCTTACAATGTATCTGCATGTTTCTTTTCCTTGCATATACAGCAGTTCCTCAGGCACTGAGTAGCTACTGTCTTTAGAGAATGCTTGTTTAAGGTCAAAGACAGGCGAAGTTTCTGTCCAAAATAAGGGCTAGAGTAAACCCTAGCCCTAGAAAAATTAGCTAGGCATTGTGGTGTGAACTATTATTATGGCACTCTAGCCTGGGGCAACAGAGTGAGATGATCTCAAAAAACAAAAATGAAGTTGCAGTTCAGTGTTGTTAATCATGTGCCTTTATGGTTGTGAATACTTTTTATTCATGTATTTTGGTATAGCTTTTGATTTGCTGCTGTGTTCAACTGTTTAGTGTATGTGTGTATTCACTTTAATAATTTCAAAAAGTAATGCCAAAAATGGCCCATGTTCCAGACCAGAGACTGGAATTAAAAAGCCTTGAGAACTGCCAAGAGATGGACATGTGATGGTAACACGAAAAGATAGTATTCATGGAGCCTATATAAAAATAATGTGATTAGGTGTGGTGGTGTGCTCTTCAGAAAGCTTAAGGTGGGAGGATCCTTTGAGCCCAGGAGTTTCGAGGCTACAAGAAGCTATGATTCGGCCCCTGCACTCCAAGCTGGGCAACTGAATGAGGCTGTCTCTAAAAATGATGATGGTGATGATAATAACAGGAATCAAGAGGAATGGATAGGACAGATCAAGCTGCCTGTGGGGAACAGTGAGGGGATTATACCAAATATCCTGAAAAGATGACAAAGAATTGCTAGAAAAAGTAAAATGTTAGCTAAAAGGGCAGGACACATGGTTTGGAAGAGGTAAGATGGGGAGCATGGAGAATAACTAGCAACCACACAAATGAAAAAGAACATTAGAGTCAGAATGCAAGCATGGTGTAGTAGGGAAGAGTGCACTGAGTTGGAGTTGAGGAATCTGGTAATATATATTTGGGAACCCTGTTACCTAGGAAAATTCATATACTATTTCACAGGGTTCCTATTTTACCTGTAAAATGGGATTATTAGTACTTTCCCCTTAATTCAGGTGAAGTGGGAAAGGGCTACTTATGTAAAGAATTACATAATTCTAAGTTAGACAGTACCAAAATAAAGAATTCGTTATAAATAGGGAGGGTAAAAGGTTAGGGAAAAGTCATCAGCTTTTTTTTTTCCATATAAGATGAGTAAGATGACTAATTTTGTTGGTCATTTAATGTATTTGGATGGGCAGGTACTGTTTTGAGAGAGGGAAAGATGTTTGTGTATAGTTTTCAGTACTATTAAGTACAGTTGTTTACCTACTTAGTTGTTTACCTAGAGCAAGATAAACTGTGGATACCATATACAACCATCATGAAAGAAAATACACAGAAGAAAATCAACGTATAAATATTGCAACACTGAATTACTTGGAGTCTTCATACTTGTGAATGCCCAATAGAACTATTTTTTTAAATTCCCATGAAATTTAATTAACTCAGAAAAATCAATTGTATTATCATTCTGTGTACATTTAAAATCTGATGAATTTGCTTTATTTTGTGTGGTTAGCATTTTAAGGAAAACATCAGGCATTCCAAATAGAAAACTCAAGCACATTGCATTGAGTTGTGTTTATTTGTTCACTTAGTACTTATTTCACCAATATGTACCAGAGGTTTGGGCCAGTGCTAGATTGTGACATTCAGACATGGTTAAATACATGTAGTTACTGCCTTCAAATAGCCTTCAGTTAATGGGGGAATATAGACACATGGGCAAAGAAAGTATAGTGAGAGAAGAGCAGAAAGAGATCACTATACTATGCTTACTAGAACTTTCTTACGTTTGTAGATGTTAATTTTTCAAGTTTTCTTTTCTTTTCTTTTCTTTTTTTTTGAGACAGTCTTACTTTGTTGCCCTTGGTAGAGTGCTGTGGCATCATAGCTCACAGCAACCTCAAACTCCTGGGCTCAAGCAATTCTCTTGTCTCAGCCTCCAATTAGCTGGGACTACAGGTGCCTACCACAACACCCAGCTATTATTTTGGAGACAGGGGCCGCACACTTGCTCAGGCTGGTCTCAAACCTGTTAGCTCAGGCAATCCACACTCCTCGATCTCCCAGAGTGCTAGGATTATAGACCTGAGCCATCCACTCGACCTCTTTTCTTAGCTTTTGAGGTACCTTTTGGTTTGTACTTCTTCGGTTGGTACTTCTTTTGTTTGTTTGTGACAGAGTCTCACTTTGTTACCCTTTGGTAGAGTGCTGTAGTATCACAGCTCACAGCAACATCAAACTTTTTTTTTTTTTTTTTTTTTGCAGTTTTTGGCCAGGGCTGGGTTTGAACCCGCCACCTCCTGCATATGCGGCTGGTGCCCTACTCCTTGAGCGCCACAGGCACCACCTGCAACCTCAAACTCTTGGGGTTAAGCAATTCTCTTGCCTCAGCTTCCCAAGTAGCTAGGACTACAGGTGCCCACCACAACACCCGGCTATTTTTTGGTCGCAGTTGTCATTGTTGTTTAGCTGGCCGGGGCCAGTTTCGAACCCACCAGCCTCAGTGCATGTGGCCAGTGCTGTAACCAACTGTTCTACGAGCACCCAACCTATTCCTTTTTGTAACTTAATCATAGGAACTAAAATACTGAGGGACATGGAAAAATTACACACTGGGTTTTTTATCCCATTAGTTTACCAACTGAGTAAAGTCAATTTGTTAGTAACTCAGCTCAGCTGAGTTAGTCTCTTTGGAAAAACTTAAGTACCCCTCTTCTGTTATCCTTCCCTTGCCCTCAATACATACCATACTTTTAATAAAAGTGTGTATCTTGGCCAGGCACAGTGGCTCACACCTGTAATCCTAGTACTCTAGGAGGCCAAGGTTAGTGGATTGCCTGAGCTCAAGACCAGTCTGAGCCAGAGTGAGACCTCATCTCTAAAAATAGCCAGACATTGTGATGGGCCCTTGTAGACCCCGCACTCAGGAGGCTGAGGCAAGAGGATCACTTGAACCCAAGACTTTGAGGTTGCTGTGAGCTATAATACCATGGCACTCTACCGAGGGTGACAAAATAAAACTCTGTCTGTGTGTATCTTATCTGCTGGCTGCTACAGAAGAAATTGTCCTATCTTGGGCTTTCTTTCCCTTCTCCTTTGGATAAATAAGATTTTGAGCCTGCTTTGAGGCTCAAGGCTTTAGTAATTGTGTGTATGTTATGATAAAGTAGCTATAAAAACTCAATTTCTGTGGCTAAAAAAGTGATTATTCCTCTGCTTTTGCCTTACCTCATATCTCTTCCCCAACCATGCAAATTTTAGTTGTATTAACAGCATATGTCTGGCAATATTCAGTTCTCAAGAGGCCTGTGAACAAGATGATCGTAAAACATTTTTATAGGATGGACAAAGTAATCCTGATTCCTTAATTCTGAGTCTGTCTTTTGTTGTTGGTATTCAAGCAGCATTTTGGATAGATTCATATGTTGAACTGGTTTCATGTTATAAAGAGGCATTTTTCAGCGTCAGGGAAATAAAAGGGATTCTACTTGTTCTTTGTCTAAAAGAAATACTATGTATTTTCTTACATCTTTGTAATAATGCATTGTTTTTATAGATTTATTCTCTGAGTTTTAAAGGCTGTGCTTCCCCTCCCCCCTCACTATTTCCTATGGAGCATCATCTTGTTTATCTGTCTATTCTTTCCGCTTTCTTGTTAAGTGTATATGTTTAATTATCTACTTTTTTTCTCTAATAGTCATTCCCCAAGTGTTAGTAATCCTCTGCTCATAAACATCATGTTCTAACATTTAATGGTTGTGTTAGAAAAAGCTACCATTAGTGACACTGAAAAGAGAGCTTAATTTTGTAGAAAAACCATCCTATTTTCTTTAAATTTTTTTCTTTTTCTTTTTTTTTTTAATTGAGACAGTGTCACTTTGTTGCCCTCTGTAGACTACTGTGGCATCACAGCTCAACCTCAAACTCTTGGGCTCAAGCGATTCTCTTGCCTCAGCCTCCCAAGTAGCTGGGACTACAGGCGCCTGCCACAATGCCCAGCTATTTTTTTTTTTTTTTTTTTTTTCTAGCAGTCCCAGGCTGGATTTGAACCCACCAGACCTGGCAGCCCTGGTGCATGTGGCCGGCGCCCTACCCACTGAGCTACCGGCACCACCTCTTTAAAATATTTTTTAAAAAACTATATAAACAAAGCAGAAGAAGGTACTTGCCACGGTGGTTATGTCCTTCAAGGTTTTCTCTAGTCTAACTTTAGAAAATAGTCATACCAACATATTCTTATTTTTTTACATTGACATATAAAATAGATATAATTTTTTATATCCAGATATTAATGTAGATATAGGACTTATTTGAATTTGCTTTACAAATGGGTAATTTAGTTTTTAAAAAAGAACAAAAGGGGCGGCGTCTGTGTCTCAGTGAGTGGGGCGCCAGCCCCATATGCCGAGGGTGGCGGGTTCAAACCCAGCCCCGGCCAAACTGCAACAAAAAAATAGCCGGGTGTTATGGCAGGCACCTGTAGTCCCAGCTACTCGGGAGGCTGAGGCAAGAGAATCGCTTAAGCCCAGGGGCTGGATGTTGCTGTGAGCTGTGTGATGCCACGGCACTCTACCAAAGGGCCATAAAGTTAGACTCTGCCTCTATTAAAAAAAAAAAAAAAAAAAAAGGCTAATTATTAGGCAATAATATGATCAAATTACCAAAAGCCTCAAGGTGGTTCTATTTCAGTTCTCAAACAGATATGCATTTAAAAATACCTCTTCTTAGAGTAGTTTCTGTTTATAATGCATTATTGACTCTTTTCAGATAGCAGCTTAGACTATAAAGAAGCCATTATCTTTGATTTGGTGTGTTTAACCCAAGTTATTATAAATTTATGACAGACTGGAAATTAGCTGTAGTATTGTACACCTCACTTTCCTGTTCTATGCAACGAGGTACATGTATATGTTAGCCAAAAATCCCGCAGTGTTTATAAGAAAATGCTATGGTTGGATGGAAAGACTTAGTACTCATGGAAAATGTGTAAGAGTTATATGTCTGTTGTATATATAACCTTGCAGTTTGGTTTTATAAGAGATTTAATAGCCAGGCATTGTGGCGGGCACCTGTAGTCCCAGCTACTTGGGAGGCTGAGGCACGAGAATCGCTTAAGCCCAAGATTTGGAGGTTGTTGTGAGCTATGACATCACAGCACTCTACCCAGGGCAACAGCTTGAGACTCTGTCTCAAAAAAAAAAAAAAAAGAGACAGAGAGAGAGATTTAACCTGTGGTTAAAGGAAATACAGTGAAATCTTTATCAGAAATCCTTTGGAAAGGGAAACTTCCTTAGCTTCTGTGTTGTTCACCAGTTTAGGAGGGAGAGACCTCACTAGAGTAATATTTCTAGAGCAGATGAGAGATTATAAAACTACCTTAGTTTCTTTATTTCTTTTTCTTTTTTTTGGGGGGGGGGGACAGAGCCTCAAGCTGTCACCCTGGGTAGAGTGCCGTGGTGTCACAGGTCACAGCAACCTCTAACTCCTGGGCTTAAGCGATTCTCTTGCCTCAGCCTCCCAAGTAGCTGGGACTTACAGGCACCCACCACAATGCCCGGCTATTTTTTGGTTGTAGTTGTCATTGTTGTTTGGTAGGCCCAGGCTGGATTTGAACCCACCTGCTCTGGTGTATGTGGCTGGTGCCTTAGCCAGTTGAGCTACAGGCACCAAGCCATCTACCTTAGTTTCTAAGAGAAATAGATCAAAGAATCCAGGGCAAACTTACCTTGCCCAACTCTCCCACCCCATTCCCTTTCCTCATAATTATTTACTGGAAGTATCTTTTTAACCACAGATACAGCTTATGTGGCATTTAAGGATCTGCCTTTACCCTCAGTATTATTAAAGTATTTTACAGCATAATATTGATAATATTTTTTTAAAAAAAACTTTTTTTTAGAGACGCAGTCTCTTTCTGGCTCAGGCTGGTGAGTCACTGTGCCTGACCCTAATTAAAAATTTCTTAAGCAGTAGATTAGAGATAGATGTACAAAAGAAGAGTAAAATATGCAGTATTTTCATTTAAATGAAGCCTATGTAATAAACCATTACTATCTAATAATCTTTGACCAAGCAGACAGACTTTCTTAATGGGCTTATGTCTGTGTCTTTTATGACCAGCACTGACCACTTTATAGCCAAACCAGGCACAGAACAGAATTTGTCCACACATCTTTATTTACAGATAATTCTAATAAATCACAACCACATCTTATAAAGAGACTCATACTCATGGCACATTTTCTATAATACTTCAGAAACTTTAAACAGACAAGTCTTTTAACTAACCTTAAAAGAGTATTGAATACAGTTGTTTTGTTCTGAAAGAACTTCTGAAAGAGACTGGTTTGTCCTGAGTCCTCATGATATATTGGTCATAAAACAAAGCAATACCCTTTATTTCTATTTCTATTTCTATTTCTATGTATACTTTCTACATATAGTGTTGTCCAGCTGAGACCATATATCAGAGTTACTTATAGAACTATGTTTGCTTCTACTACTAGAAATTCTGATTTGGTGGGTATGAGGTAAGGTCAGTTTTTTTAAATTTTTTAAAGTTTTAGAGATGTTTCTGATAGGCACATTTCCAGTTGAGGGGTACTACCAGCTTACATTTGAATGGGTATCACATACATTTTGTATATACAGAGGTGAGTTCCATTTATAATGGTTCTTTGGATTTATAAAAAGGAACCAAAAAAGTAGCTAGAAGGAAATTCTAGCCATAATAAGGGTTTAGATTTTAAAAGGAACCGGTCTAAACCCTTACCTTTTACAGATTCATAAACTAACTCATAGAGGCTAAGGAATTTGACAGAGTAGCAGAAGCAAATACTAGATCCAAGATTCTGACTTGAGCTATTTTTGCATTAGTATCTTGGACCTAGTTCCTTTCCCAGAAATGCAAAGGTACTTAGTGGTCTAGAAGTTGTCCTGAGCATTGCAGAGCCTGCTGGGGTGTTGTGATATCTCAGCATACTTAGTAAAAACAATAACACATCAAGCAGGGGCTCTTCATTCTTTGAAGTTCCTAGGTAGAAGTTATGAGTGACATTGTAGTTAGAAATTACAGGCATTACTCTAAAGATTGTTTTGTGGCTTATTTGTAAACATGGAAATTTCTGGAGAGAAATAATCTAGATTTGGTACTAAAGATCGTGGAGAACAAGAAGATCATTTGTCTTATTTAATCTGATTCTTCATTATTGGCAGCAAGGCTAGGAAATTATGCCAAAGTTATATTTCTAAGCAGGCCTGGCTTTTAGCTTATACTTCAGTAAAAGTATATTATGCCCAGATATCCCATTCAGCCACTTTAAAGAATAGTATATTTATTAATAAAGATTAGATTGGCTGTTGAAAAAATTCAAATAACAGTAGCTCAGTCAAGGTAGGGATTGATTTCTCTTTTGTATTAAAAAAAAAAAAAAAAAAAAAAAAGCCAGAGAGAAGGGAAGACCAACGGTGGCATGGTACTTCACAGCCATCAGGGCCTCAGGTTCTTCTCATTTTTGTTCCATCTAGTCTTGGCACTATCTTACGTCCTCAAGGTGTCTGATGCTTCTAGATGGCTTCTAGACCTTCAAAGGATTGTACCTCCTCTTCTAGTCAGCTCCCTTGAAGGAACTTTTCTAGAACCACCAATCCAATGATTTCTGCTTCCACCTCACTGGTCTTTCCTGTTGTCATGGGAGGCTGGAATTATAACTAGGCAAGTTGTTATTTGCAACAATGAGAAGTTCTCTAAGAAGGGGAGAAGCCAGGCACTATGGCTCATACCTGTAGTCCTAGCACTTTGGGAAGAGTGGGAGGATTGCTTGAGATCAGGAGTTCAAGACCAGTGTGGACAATAGAGAGGCCCCCCATCTCTACAAAAAATGAAGATAGCCAGGCATACTGGTGGGTGCCTGTAATCCCTACTCAGGAAGCTGTAGCAGGAGGATCACTTGAGCCTACGTGTTTGAGGTTGCTGTGAGCTCTAATGATGCCAGTAGTGTAACCTGGACAACAAAGTGAGGCCCTGTCTCACAAAATAAATAAATAATAAACAAATACAAGAAAGAAGGGGAAAATGGACATTGAACAGGTAATGGATAGACCGCCACAACCTGCTTTGAAGAATATAAACTCCTGGCTTGGAGCCCGTAGCTCACTGATTAGGGCAACGGCCACATACACTGGGGTTGGTGGGTTTCAACCCAGCCCAGGCCTGCTAAACAACAATGACAGCACCCACCCAAAAAAAAAAAAAAAATAGCTGGGCACTGTGGTGGGCACATTGTAAGTCCCAGCTACTTGGGAGGCTAAGGCTAGAGAACCTCTTACACCCAAGAGTTTGAGGTTGCTGTGAGCTGTCATACCATGACACTCTACTGAGGGTGACATAGTAAGACACTGTCTCAAAAAGAAAAAAGAAAGAAAAAATATAAACTCTATATTAGGAAAATCACATTTTAGAGACATGAAAAACTTACTTGGACATAAATTTAAAAGATTCCCAAATTTCACTTACCATGTGTCTGATTAATAAAAGCAGCTTATCTCTGGAATAGAGTGTTTTGCCTTGGATTTCTCAGCAGGACTCATTGGTAACAGCTATTTGGTTTTGAAAACTTTAAAAAAACAGTTCTTCAAAGCAACAGGGAAAAAAAGATACTTTATATTAGATCCCTTGTCTTTTTGAAGATAGGAAGAGTCAAAACACAAAAAACAATTCAGTGGCTATTTACTGAGTTAGCAGAAACAATGTATACTATATAATAGATGATACAAGTGAGGAATGAACATATTTAAAGCAAATACTCAAGTTGTTTAATATTTATGTGTAGTAAAAGAGTCTAATGTGGTACATGAAATAGTCAAACATACACACATCATAGCAATGAATTGCACTGATCTATATATACAAAATCTGACCTGGAGAGAAAGATGTATTAGATGTCCGTCACCTCTGCCTATCTCTCACCCATACAAATTAAAAGGGACTAGAAAGATGGAGACAGTTTTGCTATCTGAAAAACTTAAAGGCAGAAACAGACAGTAATCCACAACATACACAACTGTAGACTATGATTTACATAAATGTGGAAATGTTTATAATTACAAAAATGTTCTGTAGTTTCGATAATACCCAGTATTGTCATGGTAACAGTTACATATTTACTGAGTATATCACATTTACAATGCTCTTTGTAGAGGAAATAAATTCAAAATTTACCACTTAGATCAGAAAGTCTACATTTTGGCTTCTTAATAGCTATGAATTTCAAATCTGGGGAAAACCTAGCCTTGTATTTTTTCCCTCCTTTTCGTAATTACTTATCAGCAATAAAAAAACTAATTGTTGGCTTTCCTTTAGCTGATAGTAAATAGAAAACTACAGAGTCTCCGTGTGAGAAGAATGTCACTTGTGCTGGCCTATAGCCAGCTTATACTGTCTGTGACCTCACCCCTTCAATAAAAGTCTTCCATGGGGCAGTAGTTGCTAAGAGCTTTTGAGGTTTTGTCAGTAAGCATATGGAGTGCTAATAAAAACCAACTAATGAAACAAGGTCAGTTAGCCTGGCCTTTGACCCCAGTCAGCCATCCTTTGAACCTTTTATGATATAGTATTTCTACAATCCTTGGGGAAGAATAGTTTATACTCTGCTCTGATGATGGATCAGGGACCATTCTCTGCCTTATATAGCAGTGGAAATGCCTTTGACATTATAGTATTAAATATCTGCTTATGCACTCATACTATGCAATGACTGAGCCTTTCCCACCCATTATTAGTTCCCAGTGAAGATGGGCTCAATTTAAGTTTCCAATAGGAAACTTAAAGAAAGAAATTAGAAATCTCACAAAATCTTATTCAGTGCTAATGCAGTTGTCTCATAGTTTTGTGTCTTCCATTCTGTACCCCGTTTCCCCCTCTGATTTCAGGTGAAGGTCTCCCACAGGTGTATTACTTTGGACCATGTGGGAAATACAATGCCATGGTTCTGGAGCTCCTTGGCCCTAGCTTGGAGGACTTATTTGACCTCTGTGACCGAACATTTACTTTGAAGACGGTGTTAATGATAGCCATCCAGTTGGTAAGTTGGAGTTGCCATTCTGGGAGAGAATAGACAGGTCCTCTAGACACATCCTTATGGGCTTTTTGGTGATTTGCAGATGTGACACCTAGTAAACTAGTGCTCATAGGTTTGATGGGCCTTCTTGGAAGCTGACTGGGATAAAAGAAGTTAATTCAGAGAAGTCATGCTACATCTACATTTTGCTCTATTTTAAGAATTTGCACCTTCAAGCAGCACTCTGCCTTTAACTAAAGTAGAAGCATGCAATTTAGGGAGAAAGCATGATTAGACACAGTTGTATAAATGCAAATAATTTCTTTGATTCTTTATTTGTAGGTTTTAAACATATAGCTGTAAAGTTTTGTCATGTCATCCCTCTCCTTTCACTGTTCCATCCAAGAAAGGACTGGAGATACAACCCATAGCACTTTCACTCAGATTTAAAAAATTGTATGACCAAGAATTTGCCTTAATTCTGTGGCCTCCATTTCTCACAGACAGTCTCACAGACTGGTACAGTGAAAGGGCTGGCTCTTGCAGCTTCTACCAAATTGCACATCAGTACTAGTTTAAGGAACATTTGCAACAGTTACTTTGGGAAATTTGTCAAGCCCTCTTGAAAGATGCGAATGTATCTTTATTAGTTTCAAAAGGTGATAGTCTGCCACTGTCTGGCAAATATTTGGAAAAGTCTGAGCTTTCATTTCTCTACTTTCTGTAAGTAAAGAAGCTTTAGAAATAATTGATAAAATTTAAAACAATTTTATGATTATTATTTTGGGTCATGTTTACATTAACATAAAACTATATTCCTATCTCTATGCTAACTAGCTATGTGATGTTAAGCCAGTATTAAGTTCTCTAGGCCTCACTTTTCTTTTTTGTATAACAGTGAGAGCTGGATTAGGGCATTCTGTCCAACTGAGGATAGGAAGATACAGATAGGAGATGAATGTATTAGTGGCACCTGCCTCAAAAGCCACCAGGTCTTTTATTCTCCCTGGGAATGCTTGCTTTCTCCTAAATGCTCATTTTCTGAAGTAAAATTAATTTTACTGAACTGTATTGTCCTCCTTTTCCTAATCTTGATATTTGTTAGATGTGTATTTGTAATGAAAAATTTTTGGTTTACAAGTCACTGAAGTGACTCTGGGTGATAAAGAAGAGATGAGTTTTATTTGTTACTTCAGTAATTAAAACCTTGTGCTAATAAAATAAAGTTTTGCTATTCTTTCCCAATATACTTCTTCAGAGGACTTCCATTATTTTTTTCTCTTTCAGCTTTCTCGAATGGAATATGTGCACTCAAAGAACCTCATTTACCGAGATGTCAAGCCAGAAAACTTCCTGATTGGCCGACAAGGCAATAAGAAAGAACATGTTATACACATTATAGACTTTGGACTGGCCAAGGAATATATTGATCCTGAAACCAAAAAACACATACCTTATAGGGAGCACAAAAGTTTAACTGGAACTGCAAGATATATGTCTATCAACACGCATCTTGGCAAAGGTGTGTTTATTTTCTGCTCCCTGAAGGGAACAGGTCCTTAGAACAGTCGTTTATTCCAGTAACACTTTTATTTTTACTCTGCATTACAATTTGTTATTCTTATTGCTTCATAACGCTAAGTGATTTTCATAGTTGTGATATTGGGATGGTAAGTTAATGACTTTTCTAAGTATCCTATTGATTATTTGTAGATTCTTAATACTTTACATGTTTGCACATGCTTAGTTTCTGACCAATTTGAGTACTTGAATTATTGTAAAAAGTTGATAGCATTTAAATGAGTTTAGTAATGAATTTGGTATTTACTTAAATATGACCCATATGTGACAGTCCTAAAAAGGACATTAGGCTGGTGTCTGGGGGGGGGGGGGAATATATCACTAAAACTGGACGAAACATCTGTTCCCTTTGTGTAAACCATTCATAATTCTTGAAGGAAGAGCTGCTGTCTTATCCAATGAAAATATATTTGCTCTACCATGAGTCTAGTATTTTATTTGGGATGGACGATCAGTACAAGTTTTGCTAAAAGCTCTAATCAAGAAAAAAAGACCTTGCTTGTAAGAGGAGCTAGACAAAGAGGGAGTATTTGCAAGAGAAGCCTAAGGAACAGTGGGATGCCCAGCAGGCAGAGCCCTTTGCCAGCTTCTCCAGAAATGCTTCCCTTTTTGTCTGTTTTATATGTTGGGCTTCCATGGAAGAAGCTTTCAAGAAAAGGTTACTAGGTGATTAAAAAAATATGTTTTGAAATTGACATCCTGGAGAGTAGACATGTAAACAATATTATCACATTTCATACTCCTAGACATAGCTAATTACATAAGATTTTTAAATATTAATGAACTGTTGCACCCTAATAAGTATTTCAAAGACAGATGTCCCATTGAGTAAACTACACAGGTATTCACATGAGAGTTTTAGTGACAGCAAAGAGTAGAAGTGACATTACAACTTGAGTAGAAATTATGACATTATCAGGACTTTTTTTTAGTAAACATACAGAAATTCTCACTTAACTGAATGTAATAATTTCAAATTAGACTAAAAGGTCCTCTGCCACTTATTATTGGTATCACTTTGGACAAGTTATTTAATCTCACTGAAACTTATAAGTACAATGAAGATAGTACTTCACAAGGGTGTTGAGGGTTGAACGGATAATATATGTAAAAGTGCAACACCTAACATGGGTCTCTTGCACAGGCTCCCCTTCTTTCTTCATAATGACATGTAAACTTCCCTTTCACTTGGAATCATACTGTATCTTAAATAGTAAAGTCATAATTGGTTTAACTGACAAACACTAGAAATTTCTGTTTTAATGCCTGCTTCCTAGATTCAGTAGTTTTCCTACTGATTTTATTATTTTTGTCAGGAAAAGCAAGAATACTGTGCCTGGTGTTTGTATGAGGTACAGTGCCACAGATGCCAACCTTTTTTTCTCTCTCACACATTAGAAGAATAATAAGTTGTCTTGGCCTACACATTAAACACACAAACACTAACAATCTGATTAGCAAAAAAAAAAAGTCCCTGCAAACTTTTTGTTCTATCCAACAGCACAGATAAGCAACAAAAAAAAAAAGTCCTCACAAAATCAGCATGTGGTCCATGGGCCACTGATTGGATACCCCTGGGAAAAAGGTAAATGAAAGCTCGCTGCTGCCTGCCACCAATGTAGTTTGTGAAGAGCTTGGGGCATTCCAGGAGTTCTACAGCTTGCTGTGATTCCAGATGGGGCAGGTGGATGATGATACCCAAGATGGACCAGTATCACCCCAGTAGACTATTCAGCAGGCATTTATTAAACACCTGTCCCATGCAAGAAGCATATAGAGAGCAATCATGGCAGGATGTAGTCGCTCAGCAGCAACTTGAAATTTGCTACAAGTATCTGAATCAGAACAGTCTCAGTTTTGCAGCTATTATTGAGGTGCTGGATGGGGAAATGGGGAATGCAGTGTGCATATTGTATCTGGTTGTCCATGCTGTGGACATTTTGGAAGATGACATGACCAAAGATGACATGACCATCAGTGTGGAGAAGAAAAGGTCACACTGTTATATAACTTTCACTCTTTATGAACCAGACTGATATTTCATGGAGGACATGCAGAAGGAATTGGCTCACTCCTATAATCCTAGGACCCTGAGGCAGGTGGATTGCTTGAGCTCAGGAATTCAAGACCAGTCTGGGCAAGATTGAAACCCCATCTCTACTAAAAATAGGAAAAGAAGTAGCCAGGCATGATGTTGCGCACTGTTAGTCACAGCTACTTGGGAGGCTGAAGCAGGAGGATCACTTTGAGCCCAGGACTTGGAGGTTGCAGTGAGCTGTGGTGACACCATAGCAGTCTAATCTGGGCAACAGAGTAAGACTGTCTAAAAAAGAGAGAGAGAGAAGGCTTGACAAGTGCTAGAGAATTTTCCAACGATTTCCCTCAAGTTTAGAAACTTGGCTGAGAAATATAAGTGATTGCTGACATTTGCCAGAAACAGGAATTGAGATGACAGTTTTGGATTAACACGTGACCTCTGAAAAGAAGTGAGGCAAGTACTATCACTATGTTGTTGGACCAGTGGGAATTGGCCTGTCTCTTCCCAGTTCAAAGACCCTTTACTTGGTAGTGCCAACTCAATTGGCCTGTTTTTGCAGAAAACAAACATTAGGGATTATTTGGAAGACCAACAAGAAGGAAGAAAGTTTTGGCCTCAAGAGGTTTGGGCAGGTATGTTAAGAAGTTGAGGGATTTTGATAAAGCAGAGAATATTGGTTATGCCATGTCTGAACTGATCACCAATGCCCTACCCTACAATCCAGATGTTATCACCTATCTTTCAAGAAACCAGAGCAAGTTTAACTTTTGTGCTATTCCATAGGTAATGACCATTGCTACATTGGCTGCCTATTTCAATAATCAGGTGGTGAAAGGGGTGGTGAAGATTCAGAAAGGTCAAGCAGTGACTTGATAATAGATACCACCAATATGCCATCTGTGAAAGCTATAATATACCCATATATGGAAGAGATTTATCATAAAATTCCCAACTCAGATCCATCTTGCAGTCAAACAAGGCAGACCATCTCCAATATCAGGATGCTGAATCTCCCCACACCACTATCCCCCCATTTACCCGTCATTTGTCATGCTCTTGGCTGCCTTGGGCCGATCATATCTGAACACACTCCCCTAGGTCACAGAAGACTATTTTCAGACTGGAGAACTCTGATCTGGGATTTGTGTGGAAGCTGAGGGTCACCATGAAATGGATGTACTTTTTCTTCAAAGATGGATATTGGCTTCCTAATATCTTTTTCTTCCCATTTTAATCCCTAAAAGAACTCTTGGTGACTGCAAACTTTAAGAAATTGAAATGCAGTTGAGAAGAATATAAAATGACAGGAAAGGCTGCCTTGCCCTCAGCAGCTTGGTACTTAGAGTGCTGACCGCTTTAGTTTCTTGTGCTAATGACAGAGCGTTCTGTGCTACAGATGAGGTGAAATGGGTGCATATGGGACTGCTCATGAGGTCTGGCTAGAATTATAATTAAATATATATTTATATATATATATAAAATTTTTTTTTTTTTTTTTTTTTTTTTGTAACAGTCTCTGTTGCCTCAGGCTGTAGTATGCTATGGTGTCATAGTTCAGCAACCTCAAACTCCTGGTCCCAAGTGATCCTCTTGCCACAACCTCCTAAGTAGCTGGGACTACAGGTGCCTGCCACAACACCCAGCTATTTTTAGAGACAGGGTCTGGCTCTAGCTCAGGTGGGTCTCAGACTTGTGAGCTCAGGCAGTCCACCTGCCTCAGCCTTCCAGAATGCTAGGATTACAGGTGTGAGCCACCGCTCCTGGCCACCAGCTAATTTTTCTACTTCTTTTAGTTGAGAGGGTCTCACTCTTGCTCAGGCTGGTCTCAAACTCCTGAGCTCAAGCAATCCACCCACCTCGGCCTCCTAGAGTGCTAGTATAATTAACTATATTTAGCTATAGCTTTAATTTGAAGCAACCTTTGAATATTCATCATAGTAGAAAATGAAAAAATGTAAAAGATATGCAACTCTAACTGAAAGAAACTGTTACCCTCAAAAAGCAACTTGTTTTTTTTTTTTTTTTTTTTTTTGAGAGAGTCTCACTCTGCCACCCTTGGTAGAGTGCTGTGGCATCACAGCTCACGGCAACCTCAAACTCTCGGACTCAAGGGATTCTCTTGCCTCAGCCTCCCAAGTAGCTGGGACTACAGGTGCCCGCCACAACTCCTGGCTACTTTTTTGTTGTAGTTCTCGTTGTTTAGCAGGCCCTGGCCTGGTTCGAACCTGCCAGCCCCAGCGTATGTGACTGGCACCCTAACCACTGACCTATGGGCACCCAGCCCTATCACCATATTTGTTCTCTTCCCATTACAGAGAATACTTACAGATGATTGTCACTTTTCTCTAAACTCTGTCCTGTGTCCAAACTAGAGAGGCTTTCATAGGAACTCCAGTGTTATTGATTTTAAAATGTGTTGTATCCTTTATGTTGTAATGAAAAGAGGACTGAGAAGGGAAGGGAGAATAAAGGAAGAGTCCTAAACCTAATGTTACCATAGTAGATTAGCCACTGTCATAGTCCATTTTGTGTTGCTATAAAGGAATACCTGAGGACTGGGTAATTTATAAAGAAGAAAGATTAGTTTAGCTCATGAATGTACAAAAAGCAGGGCACTAGCATCTGCTTGGCTTCTGGTGAGGCGAGTCACAGGCTGCTTCCACTCACGGAACCCAGCTGTGCAAAGATCTCATGGTGAGAGGAATGGGGTTGGGGTTGGAGGGGTGCCAGGCTTTTGTTTAACAACCCCTATGTAGAGAACTAGTAGAGTGAGAATTTACTACCCCATATGGAGGGCACTAATGTATTCATGTAGGATCCACCCCCATGACCCAAAGACCTCCCATTAGGCCTCACCTTTAACATTGGGATCAAATTTCAACATGAGGCTTGGGAACAAACATCCAGACCATAATAGCCACATTCCAAATGATTAAGATATGGCTGGGGGCGGCGCCTGTGGCTCAGTGAGTAGGGTGCTGGCCCCGTATACCGAGTTTGGCAGGTTCAAACCTGCCCCCGGCCAAACTGCAAGAACAATAACAAAAAATAGCCGGGCGTTGTGGCAGGCTCCTGTAGTCCCAGCTACTCGGGAGGCTGAGGCAAGAGAATCGCCTAAGCCCAAGAGTTGGAGGTTGCTGTGAGCTGTGACGCCGAGGGCGACAAAGTGAGACTCTATCTCTTAAAAAAAAAAAAAAAAAAAAAAAGATATGGCTGGGACAGCCCAATTTATGTTATTTAATGGTTAAAATTAGGGCAAGAACATTGGATATTCTTTCCCCTTTCTTTCTACAGAGTATTCTATATTTAACCTAAAATCAGATGTGATGCATATAAACCAAACTCATTTCTAATTGGTTGAAGAATTTTTGTGTCTGATGTCTCACTAATAATGAAACCTTTCTTCAAAAATAACAATATCCTGCATGAAAAATAATGAGGGCATGTGGAAATAATTAATTGAACAAGTGTGGAATGTTGAAAGAATTACAGAAATAAGTGTACTCTGATTTTTTTTCTTTTTTTTTTCTTTTGAAAAACCCTAATAGCTTAAGTTATACATTATCATAGATTATTTTAGAATTCTAAAGCTGGCAAATGACTTTTCAGATGTGCTAAATTGACTATTTTATTTTCAGATGAGGAAATTGAGGCCCAAAACAGGTGATTTGTCAATTCTTAATTTCACTGAATTGAATTAGGCAAGATGCACCAACACCTAGATCATTGACCTGATTTAGGATCCGTTTTCCTATTATCCCATATTTCATAGCTATTTTTCATCATTCTCTGGATTTGAAAGTTTACCTTATTACTTATTCCAGTGAGTTTAAAAATTATTTTAATTGCATTTTATAAGTGACTTTGCTATAGAGAGAAATGTTTTTTCTTTAGGCCCAATCTATATTGAAAATGTGGAGAATTTTGCCCTCTAGTGCCCAACAAACTAGAATTCAAACATTTGTCTAGTGAATATTTTAATTACCAAGTTGATATGAAAATGGAGAAGCAATGAATAGATATGATACAGTTTGAGAAATTGCAATGTGGTTTCTCTGTCTGCCCTGCTTTATGGGAGGCATCAGCTCACCCTGCTTGCTCTTTTCTATTTTCATTTGTACATATTTATGTTCATTAACAAACTTTTTGTTGTCAACTATTTATAATATTTTGCACACTTTAGACAAGGCATTCAGACAAAAGCTTCTGATGGTATTGCTTTTGTTTGTTTGTTTGTTTGTTTAGAGATAGGGTCTTGTTCTCTCTCCCAAACTAGAGTGCAGTGATATCATCATAGTTCCCTACAACTTTAAACTCCTCGGCTTTAGTGATCCTCTTGCCTCAGCATCCCAAGTAGCTGGGACTATAGGTGCACACTACCCCGCCTGGCTCATTTTTTTTTATTTTTTTGTAGAGACGGGTCTCACTCTTGCTCAGGCTGGTCTCAAACTTCTGGCCTCAAGTGAACTTCATACCTCAGCCTCGCAAACTGCCAGGATTATAGGCATGAGCTACCATGTCTAGCCTTTATTTCATTCTTGTGAAGATTATTTCAATTGATATATACCTACTCAGTTTCATGTCATTCATCCTTCTGTTGGGGAGCTCTCCTTCCCTTAGTGACCGCCTGTCCATAGACCTCCTTGAAACAGCTATGTAGAAAGTTGCCTCTCTTTCATCTAATCGGTAGAGTACTATTCATTCTTTTTCATGCACATTTCCCAGAATTTTAGGTACCAGTCCACCATATTGTGCTTCTTTATTTTGAGATGAGTGGCTTTCCTTGCCTCCTTGCCCTCTTGAGTTTTACTTTTTGTACAAGGAAGGCACAGTCATGTTGAAGGTAGTAGCCTTTCAGTCTTTGCTTCTCTAATTTATTTTGATAAAACCCTAAACTTGATTCTAAAAAATAAATACATACTATGTCTGAGATGAACCATAATTGACAAATTAGAAATAAAGGCATGTACTTTAGTCTGACAACCAGAGAACCAAAGAATGTTTACGATATTTTCTGAGAAAGTTAGAGTTTTTTATTAACTTTATCATCTCATCTCAATTAAAGGTAAGAAAAATCCAGCAACTTGTTTTGGATAAGCTCCCAAAATGCCAGGACTTTTGGGTTTTTTATTTTGTTTCTTTTGTGATAGGGTCCCAGTCTGTTTCCAAGGGCAGTCTTGAATACCTAGGATCAAGCAGTCCTCCTGCATCAGCTGCCTGAGTAGCTGGGACTACAGGTGCCTACTGCCACACCTGGCTGGAACTTTGTTTTATGTGCTCATCCAAAGCATCTTAGTAAAAAATTTAAAATTTTCTTTTAAAGGCAGTAATTATAGGACCTGGTACAAATGAAATGGGAGCCAAGAAATTATGCATTGATACTCATTTGTATGAAACTAAATTTTTATGTAAGCGTTTTTATGATGAATCAAAAGCACTAAGCATGTATGCTAGGCATTCTGCAGCTTTTGTTTTACAAGCCTCCCCAGAATGGACTGCTGTAACAGTTTTTGTTGCTTAATCTATTGCTCACTTTCTCTGGTGGTACCCAATGTATAATTGTAGCCCATATACTGGAAATAGCATTTTATTTAAATTTTCTGTCAGGAGGGTGACAGCATTGAGTTAGGGGTGATTACTCACTGTTCAGTGATTTAGGCTTGGTATTTTTTTGTTTTGTTTTGAGACAGTCTCACTCTGTGCCCTGGGTAGAATGCCGTGGCATCATAGCTTACAGCCAACTCAAATTCTTGGACTCATGCCATCCCCTTATCTCAGCCTTCCTAGTAGCTGGGACTACAGGTGCCCACCACAATACCTAGCTAGTTTTTCTATTTTTAGTAGAGACAGAGTCTCACATTTGCTCAGGCTGGTCTCAAATTCCTGAGCTCAGGCAATCCACCTGCCTTGGCCTCCTAGAGTGCTAGGATTATAGGCTTGAGCCACAGCTGAGGTTAGTTTTAATTTAGGATTTGGTCTTTTCAGTTGATGATTACTTAGCAGCAACAGATCTAGGCAAGGAATGTACATGTTGATTGTTTTGTTTGTTTTGATCCAAAATACTATCCCTGAAAGAATTAGTCAACAGAGCCTTTCTGGAACAGAAGGGTTTCTGAAGAGATTACTTGGTTTTGAACTCTTTTCTGTTTTAATAACTGCAAACATAATGTGTGATCTGTCTTCCCTTTTAGAGCAAAGCCGGAGAGATGATTTGGAAGCCCTAGGCCATATGTTCATGTATTTCCTTCGAGGCAGCCTACCCTGGCAAGGACTCAAGGTATCCTTGAAAGTGCTCAGTAGAGGGCTTTGTTTCAATGCTCAGTTCTTAATGAAGGAACTGCTGCCGCTATGTCTCTTAAAAAGCCCCAAGGGGAGAGCGGTGCCTGTGGCTCAAAGGGGTAGGGTGCCAGCCCCATATGCTGGAGGTGGCGGGTTCAAACCCAGCCCTGGCCAAAAACTGTAAAAAAAAAGCACAAAGGGGAAGATTGGTGATAGAAATGAGAAGCAGGGCCTAGTTATATTATTAGTATACATTGTAAATTCTTAACTAGGCTTTGGAAGTTCTGTTTTGTTTACATTTGTCTTCTTTCTTTTCTTTTATCCTTGATTTGGGGTTTACAATATTCTTTTCTCTCATTCCTTCCCAGCCTTGACAGTGTTGCTTTTTCCTCTGTGTTGGTATTTCTCCTCCACTACCATTATGTAGCAGGAGGAGTGTTCCCAGTATGTTAGGAAATTTTTAGAACAAATTTATGACTGCAGCTGCTACACGTTTTCCCAGAAAGCCCAGCAGGGGATGTCCCTCTGGGCAACTGGAAAATACTTGCTTTTCCTGTGTAGGCTAAGGACCCACCTGAACTAAAATGAAAATCTAGGTTTAATATTGCTGTTCGCATGTATTATTGGATAAATGCCTGATCAGACAACAGCCATTCCTTGCCAAATGTGTAGACTTTATTTATTTATTTTGAGACAGAGTCTCACTTTGTCACCTTTGGATAGAATGCCATGGCATCATAGCTTATAGAAACCTCAAACTCTTGGGCTCAAGCAATCCTCTTTCCTCAGCCTCCCAAGTAGCTGGGATTACAGGTGCCCACTATGATGCCTAGCTATATATATATATTTTTTAAGAAACAGCATCTTAGCTCGGTGCCTGTGGCTCAAGTGGCTAGAGCGCTAGCCACATACATGGGAGCTGGCAAGTTCAAATACAGCCCAGGCCTGCCAAACAACGACAACTACAACCAAAAAAAAAAAAAAAGAAAAGAAAATAACCAGGCATTGTGGTGGGCGCCTGTAGTCCCAGCTACTTGGGAGGCTGAGGCAAGAGAATCACGTAAGCCCAAAAGTCTGAGGTTGCTATGAGCTGTGACGCCATGGCACTCTTCCAAGGGTGACATAGTGAGACTGTGTCTCAAAGAAAAAAATAGGAGAGAGAGAGACACGGCGTCTTACTCTTCAGGCTGCTCTTGAACTCATGAGCTCAAGCAGTCCACCTGCCTCACCCTCTCAGAGTGCTAGGATTACAAACTTTAGCCACCACACCCTGCCAAATGTATAGACTTTAAATAGCCTTCCTTAGGCATCTGTACTGTGCCTACATGTCAGAATTAATTATTAATTATCATAATTATAAGATTATAATTATTCTGCTTCTGGCTATTAGATTAGGAAATGATGAGCTTCTAACCCTAATCTGTAGCTTGGGGTGCTCCTATGCCCCCTATTTCCAGAAATTCGGCAGAATGATCTATTTTATTGTGCTTTATGGGACATTGTTCTAAAATGTAAGGCTTCAACCCATTCCTCCTTGAGATTTTATTTCTTTTCCCTTAATTCCTCTTGTGACATCTCTTCCATGGTCTTCTTCCAATGCTAACATTTTCTCGTAGATATCAATAGCTTTCCAATAGATTTTCACATCCTACTTGTTATCTCCCCCAAACAATGCGTTAGTGTACTATTAATTGCTTAACTCTGTCGTGGTCTGTGAATCATTTTAATAGTAGTCACAATTGCAAAATTTCTCCAGTTTACTTCAGAACGCTATTGTTTAATAGGTGCAGTGGGTTAGGTAAAGCCTGACAAGAATCTCTAGAGATCCTACTGTTGGCTATTAGATTAGGCTATTAGATTAGTCCAGAAGCCCTCTGACTACAGTTCTGAGCACACTAGACTTAGGCTGCTCTGAGCCACTCATATACACCAAACCTATCTGTTAGCCATGCCTATTCCACAGATAATTTTTTTCTTTTATAGAACCACCTTCTTGTTTTTGGTTTTTGGTTGTTTTTTTGTTTATTTGGGAGGAGGGAGTGAGGCACAGTCTTACTCCATTATCACTGCTAGAATTCAGTGGCATCATCATAGCTCGCTACAACCTTTAATTCCTAGGCTCAGGCAATTCTGTCTCAGCTTCCCAGGTAGCTGGGACTACAGGTATGTGCCACTATCCCCAGCTCATTTTTTCTATTTTTAGTAGAGACAGGATCTTGCTTTTCCTTAGGCTAGTCTCAAACTCCTAATCTCAAGCAATCCACCCCCTTCAGGCTCCCAAAGTGCTAGGATTACAGGTGTGAGCCTTGGTAGCCAGCCACTAGAAGAACCACATTGTTGAAAGGCATTTTTCATTTCCTGTACCCCACCGCCACCTCATTCAACTTCTCACTTGTATGTGGTGGAACCATCTATTTCCTCTACTTGCATTAGCAATACTTTTATCTTAGAGCTGATCTAAGAAGAAGAAACTAAATCATTGTTAAACCCTAATGACGATGGGATATTACTAAGCTTCTGCAATTTTGAAAATGTTGCCACATAATATTTTTATTTTCTTATCCTAGCCACTCATCTCATTACATTTGATGGTGTTTATCTGAGACTATTAAATATTTTTGCAAGTAAAACTTTGCGGTACACAGATGTTTGTCTGTATCTGAATATATCATCTCTAAATTTCTTAATTGTTAGTGTTAGAAAACAAATTGAATGTAACTAACAAATCCTGCCAATTTTAATGAAGATTGTATCTGAATTAGCACCTCTTTCCAAATAACTTTCTCTTTACTCTCTATAGGCTGATACATTAAAAGAGAGATATCAAAAAATTGGTGACACCAAAAGGAATACTCCCATTGAAGCTCTCTGTGAGAACTTTCCAGGTAGGATGCCAAAGGAACACTTCAGCAATGTGACTGAGCCTTAAGTAGATGGAGTCCTTGACTTGGTATCTCTAGATAATGAGTGCTGTTCAGCTAGTTTACATTTCCTTTTATTATTACTGAGACCAAAATAGGTTTTATCACTTTTATTTGATTCATAGAGAAAAGACTTAAATGCCTTTGTAACTTATCCCTTCTGTGACCACATCATTGAGAAGCATTCAGCTAATGAGCATTGTCTTTCACCTCTTTCCTACAGAGGAAATGGCAACATACCTTCGATACGTCAGACGATTAGACTTCTTTGAAAAACCTGACTATGAGTATTTACGGACCCTCTTCACAGACCTCTTTGAAAGAAAAGGGTACACCTTTGACTTTGCCTATGATTGGGTCGGAAGGCCTATTGTAAGTATCTTCTTTTTACCCTATAACCTTTGCCAGAACAGCACTGCCCTACTCCTTAGATACATTTACAGCCTTTTCAGAGTGTCGCCCTAGATTGTTCTCACTGGATTTAGGAAGTAGGAATTATATATTCTTTAAAATTATAACTTGTATATTCTAAGATACCAGAATTTAAGCCAGTTTTTTAGCAGTACAATAGACCTCTGTAAGTTGACCACCCAAAGGTCTGTGACGAACAGGTCAACACACAGAGGTGATCAACGTAAGGAAATAGGCCTGCTGTACTGAAACATATATGTGGTGCATATCTGGTCTATGAAAATTAGACAAACTTAAAGGGGTGGTCAGTGTAACTAGGTGGTCAACTATGGAGGTTCTATTATAGCTTTATTTCATTTAAAAGTTGGTGCTCCATATGCTGTTAAGGTTTTTGACTTCAATAGGAGTGGAACCCAGTATCATAGGAAAATTTTGGATTTGCTCTTCTGGCCAGAGGTCCCCAGGACCAGAGAGTATGGTAACAGATACTCCTGTAGGATAGTTTTTTATTTATTTCTTTTTTATTTTATTATTATTATTTTTTTAGAGACAGAGTCTCCCTTCGTCACTCTTGGTAGAGTACCTTGGCCTCACAGCTCACAGCAACCTCCAGCTCTTGGGCTTAGGCGATTCTCTTGCCTCAGCCTCACAAGCAGCTGGTACTACAGGTGCCCACCACAATGCCCGGCTATTTTTTGTTACAGTTTGGCTGGGGCCGTGTTTGAGCCGGCCACCCTTGGTATATGGGGTCAGTGCCCTACTCACTGAGCAATAGGTGCCACCCAGTTTTTTATTTTATTTTTATTTTTTTGCAGTTTTTGGCCGGGGCTGGGTTTGAACCCGCCACCTCCAGCATATGGAGCTGGTGCCTTACTCCTTTGAGCCACGGGTGCGGCCCCCCCCCCCACAGGTTTTTATTTTAAAGAGTAAGCTATTCCCCAATGAACTAATGAAGATCAGGCTGCCTCCCTCTTGTAGATGAGCAAAGAGAATACAGAAAGACTTGAAACTGCTCTCAATGACTGAAAATATTCACTACTACTCTATTACAACTAGAAATAGATTGATGTTATCCTTTGCAAATGCATTAGGTTAGACCTGCTTTTCCCATTTGGCTTTTTGTTTCATTTTTCCAGCCTACTCCAGTAGGGTCAGTTCATGTAGATTCTGGTGCATCTGCAATAACTCGTGAAAGCCACACACATAGGGATCGGCCATCACAACAGCAGCCTCTTCGAAATCAGGTATTTGTTGTTCTTAATTCTTTTAGACCAGCGGTTTTCAACCAATGTGTGCCATGAGAGGATCTTAGGTGTGCTGGGAAAATTTTTAAAGATCTTTAATTCAATTATTTTTGTGGCTGGGCACAGTGACTTACACCTGTAATCCTAGCACTCTAGGAGGCCAAGACAGTTGGATTGCCGGAGCTCAGGAGTTTGAGACCAGCCTGAGCAACAGTGAGGCCCTGTCTGTACTAAAAATAGAAAAAACTAGCCAGGCATTATGGTGGGCATCTGTAGTCCTATCTACTTGGGAGGCTGAGGCAAGAGGATCGTTTGAGCCAAAGAATTTGAGGTTACTGTGATCTGTGATCCCATAGCACTCTACCCAGCGCAGCAGAGTGAGATTGTGTCTCAGATAGATAGATAGATAGATAGATAATGTCATAAATAAGTAAATGAATAAATAATTTTCAAAAGAAAGTTCAAAGCAGTTAAAACCACTTTAAATTGTTTAAATGTGTATATCATTGTTATAACAAATAAATGTTTTATTGTTATAAGTAAACATAAGCTTATTTTTAAAGTGGGTAGGGTATAGCCTTGAAAACTAAGGTTTTGCAGTACATCCATAGATGGTGCAATTTGATAAGGATTTGCCAGCGAACACTGATAGATGTCAAAATCATCCAGAGGGAGGATCCAAAATCATCCAAGCTATGTGACTCAGCAATCCCTGGTGCCTGAAGTAGCAAAGAAGTGTAGCTTGTGCTAAATGTGTGGTATAGTTGTATCTGAGTTTGTTTGTTTTTAAGACAGAGTCTTAAGCGGTCATCCAGGGTAGAGTGCTGTGGCATCACAGCTCACAGCAACCTCCAATTCTTGGGCTTCAGCAATTCTCCTGCCTCAACCTCCCAGAGTAGCTGGGACTACAGGTGTTCACCACAACACCTGGCTATTTTTTGGTTGTAGTTGTCATTGTGTTTGGTGGGCTGGATTTGAACCCGCCAGCTCTGGTGTATGTGGCTGGTACCCTAGCCACTTGAGCTATAGGTGCCAAGCCTTTCTGTCTGTATTTGAAATAGTAACATAGTTGGACAGAATTACCTTGCAGATCCTAGTTTTGAAAATTTTCCAAGTATGTTCAATTAATACCTGTATTTCTTTTTTTTAAAGTATGAGTTTATTTACTCATTTTTATTGTTTTTGATTTGGCATTTTTAATTTTTATTACATAGCATTCAATTAAAACGGACAAGTTTTTAGTAAAGAAATAAAAATTAGAAGAAGACACTACTGTGTCGAATACTGCTTCATCCAATACATTAAAAAATTAAAAACAGTCATCAATATAATGAACATGTTTATCATTTGCTTTCATATGTAGTAAAGGAAATCCATCACATCCTATATGAGTAATTTGTGGTGAAACATTAGCAGATCCCTCAGCCTTCCCCTCTGTATCCGGAGGCACCTGCTATGCCATAAGCTCCCCCAGGGGATCTCACAGACTCCATCAAGCTCAGTGAAGGACCCAGAAAGTGGAGCTGGCTCTGACCAGTGGCTATGGCAGGACAGTCCCTCAGCCTCCCTCCCAAGCCCTCTTAGACCAAATCCACTTTCCTGTGGGAGCTGGCACTCAAAGGGGGTCTCTAAGGCATCAGCTGATGTCAGGAACAAGCCCAGTGAGCCTTCCCCAAAGATAAAAACTCTGAATTACAGAACAGACACCAGTAAACCATGGCCATAGCTGAGTGAACTGGTGAAATCCAAGTAACCAGGACACATGCTGTCCTTCTAGAAGCTGTCTGCACATGGCAGAAAGTGCAGCTACAGGAGTTGCATCACATGCCTTTGACAAAGGCTTACAATGGCCCTTCTGGCACAGAAAAATCATCCCAGCGACTTTAGCACACTTGAGCTGCTTCCTTGTGGCTTATGTTTACCTGGGGAAGATGGGAAAATAAATATAAATGAAATTAAGAGAGAAAAAAAAAAAAAAGAAAGAAAAAAGAAAAGAAACATTAGCAGATGAAGCTATGGTTCCATGCAAATTAAAGAGGTATTTATAATCCAGACATTTTCATTTGCCTGAAAAGCCAGTGTTATATTTCAAGCGACTTATACTCATTAATACTAAACAAGCAAAAATATGGACCAAATACGCAACAATATCAGATAAAGCACAAGAAGGTGTTACGCAATTGCAGAAATTGTAGCTAGGAAAATGAAATCTCATACAAATGCAGGATCAGTTATTTTACTGGCCTGCTGTGCAATTGTAAAAACAATGTTTAGAGAAGGATAAGGAAAATAAATTTTTTAAATTCTGCTTTCAGATAATATAGTTTCTCAGCACGTTAAGGATTTATCTGAAAATACAAGTGAGTTTCAAGTAATATCTCACCTCAAAGAAGTAAACATGTTTGCAATTCAGTTGGGTGAATCTACTAATACCAATGGTAAACCCCAACTTTTAGCATTCAGTAGATTTGTCTGTAAAGAAGAAATAATAGAAGAGTTTTTATTTTGTTGACCACTCCAACAACAACAAAGGGGAAAGATACTTTAGATTTGATCAATACCTTTAATTGTAATAACTTATCTTGGGATTCCAGCATTAGTATTTGTACAGATGGAGCCCTGTTTATGTTGAGGTGTAGAAGGATTTGTTACACTTGCACAAAAAAAGAATGCAAAAATTATTTTCATACACTGTTTTCTACATAGAGAAGTGCTACCATCAAAATCATGAGTGCCTGAATTATAAAACCTCCTAGACAACTCTGTTAAAATTATTAATTATATAAAAAGTAGGCCGGGTGGGTGCAGTGGTTCACGCCTGTAATCTTAACACTCTGGGAGGCTGAGGCTGGTGGTTTGCCTGAGTTCACGGGTTTGAAACCAGCCTGAGCAGGAGCAAGACCCCCATCTCTAAAAATAGCCGGGCATTGTGGCGGGTGCCTATAGTCCCAGCTACTTGGGAGGCTGAGGCAAGAGAATCACTTGAGCCCAGGAGTTTGAGGTTGCTGTGGGCTATGATGCCATGACACTCTACCAAGAGCGACAGAATGAGACTCTGTCTTGAAAAAAAAAATTCGGCCTTGAAAAGAAGGTATTCTAAAAAAAAAAGGTCAAGCTCAGATATCATTAAATGTCAAATTATAATAAGTATAAATACTTTTTTAAAGAATTTTAATTGTTATCTTTTTATTATAAATTATAATAATAATTGAATTGTTTTGTTTTAGTATTTTGCCATAATGGTGCATTTTGTTTGTGTTAATAAAGAAATCAAAAAGGTATATTCTTTTTTTTTTTTTTAATAGCTAAGTTAGCAAGCTTTTTTTTTTTTTTTTTTTTCCCCAGACAGCGGCTTACTTTGTCACCTTTGGTATAGTTCGATGGCATAATAGCTCACAGCAACCTCAAACACTTGGGTGGAAGCAGTTCTCTTGTCTCAGCCTCCCAAGTAGCTGGGACAGTAAGTGCCCGCCACAACACCCGCTTATCTTTTAGAGACGGGATCTCTCACATTCTCAGACTGGTCTTGAACCTGTGAGCTCAGGGAATCCACCTGCCTTGACCTCCCAGGATGCTAGGATTATTATAGTCATGAGCCATTGCACCCGGCCTTTTTTGTTCTTTTTTTTTTTTATTAACATAATTTAAGTGTGCCATGAAAGTTTAATTGTAGGTTCATGTGACATGAAATAAAAAGGTTGAAAAATACTGTTTTAGACATTTGTCTTCCTATGGCTAATACTAAACCCAAGTTCTCCAGCTTCTCTGCATTAATATACATACTAAAAGATAATAAGCTTGCTTCTTACTAGTGTAGTAATGACATTGTAACAACCCTTGGGGCATTATACAGAGATATATCCAGATACCTAATGTAAAACATCCAGTCTAGAGAATCTGGACCTATCAGAATCTGTTGGCTAAAGAGAGAGCTGGCTATAAATTAGGATCCAAGGAAGTTTTCGACATACCCAAAGGTTTTGCTTTAGGCCACTTTAGAGAAGGCCATGTTGCCTCTCTTTTCATTGTTTGGAAAACTATGGAGTCTAGCTGAGAGACATGTCTCACATTAAATATAGAAGTGGCAAAAATGAAAGGAACCCAACAAATCTAACATTTTTTTAAAAGGGCTAACTGATTGGAAAGTAAATATGACAAAGAGTTTTTATCTTTATATCATATATATTGGTAAGAGAAAAATGGAGACCACAGTAGATAAATTAAACAAAGAATAGGAAACAGATTTTATGTGTTTCTTTAATCATTAATCATTATTACATAATCAAATTAGCTTATTCCTCCTCCTCATGACTTCACTTTTTTATATTAACAAACATTTTTACAAGAAAATATAGAAATAAGGACGGGCGCAGTGGCCCTCACGTCTGTAATCCTAGTACTCTGGGAGGCCGAGGTGGGTGGATTCCTTGAGCTCACAAGTTCGAGACCAGCCTGAGCAAAAAAGTGAGACCCCCATCTCTACTAAAAATAGAAAAACTGAGGCAAGAGAATCACTTGAGCCCAAGTTGGAGGTTGTTGTGAGCTAAGACACCACAGCCACTCCATCCAGGGCAACAGCTTGAGTCTCTGTCTCAAAAAAAAAAAAAAAAAAGGAAATATAGAAATACATATCTCGTGAATGTATACATGTTTGTACATACGTTAAGAATAGTACGTAGAATTAGACACGTGCACATACATGTACAATGAAGTATATCCATAAATATAGATCATTCACCAGCAAGTATATACTCTTGGTAAAACATCTGACTTGGTGAGTGAGGAAAACATATAAAGGAAGGAAAGCTATATACTAGAGAGTACAAAAAAAAGAAAATGGGTAAGTAAAAAAATGCAGCTTAACAAACTGGACACTAATTGGGTCTGTAGTTACATGCTTTTTGTGGGGGGAGGGGAGACAGTTTTAGTCATTCTGGGGTTGAGTGCCATGGCATCATAACTCACAGCAACCTCAAACTCTTGGGCTCAGGCGATTCTCTTGCCTCAGCCTCCCAAGTAGCTGGGACTACAGGTGCCTGCCACAACGCCTAGCTATTTTTAGAGATGGGGGTCTCACTCTTGCTTAGACTGTCTTAAATGCCTGAGCTCAAGCAATCCACCCGCCTCGGCCTCCCAGAGTGGGAGCTGGGATTACAGGCATGAGCCACCGCACCCAGCCCAACATGCATTAGTCAAAGTAGTTTCTCTGAGACTGTAATTTGTCTTCTGATTTGACAACAAAAGACTGTTGACTTCTGCACTTGTTCTCTCTCACCCACCCACCCCTTTTTTTAAAGGATAATCACTAGTGCGGGTGATGACACAGTTAAACTGACACTTGCATACATTGCTATTGATTTTCCAAATTAGTACAAGTCTTCTAGAAGGTAATTTGATAAAGTTACTGTCTTCTCTGACATTAGAATCTTACTTCTTGAAATCAATCATAATAAAACAACCAAAAATGATAGGTTAAGTTATATGCATAAAACTGTTAGAATTTATAGCAAAGGTATAGGAAGGATCTACTTACCTATGAAGGAATGGTTATGGATGTACCTCTAATCCCTTACTGGATAAACTGAATTATAGTAACATGAATTAGAGAGGAAGGGGGAAATATAATCAATCAGAGGAGATAATGCTAAAATATGAACAGTAGCACTGGAAGTAGTAGTATTCGGAGTAATACTATTTCCAAAATATTTCATAATGAAGCTTTATTACTTTACAATGAAAAATTCACTTAAATAGAAAAATAAAAAAATAGTGCAGTCACAATAATTTTAGAATATCTTAAAAATAAAACATGTCTTCTTTAGTTAGTCTTTTCTGCTTCAGTGAATTCATAATCAGTGATATTGTTTTAAGTGGATTTTTATATGAGGAAAAGAGATGAAAACCTGGACTACTGTGATAAAAAATGAGGTTGTATCTAGAGAATTTCAGTGTACTTTTAAATGGAAGGTCTTTGGCCAATATGTTTAATTATTTACAAATATCTCCTAAAATAACCTGTAAGCTTATTTTTGAAGTCTCTCTCTGATTGTATTTTTCCTTTTAGAGTTTTTAATATCTCATGGCTACTAAAGGATTGGAGTTCTCCTACATTCATGCAGATCTTACACATTCTTCCCATCTAGATTGTGAATCTTTGCTGGGTAAAATTCTTTTTGTACTGTGCAGTGTGGGTAAATGGATTTCTAGTGTCTGTTCAACCTTCACACTATCTTAATCTGTGGTCTAATTACTTCTGTTCCACATTCAGGATTATCTTTTCTGTTCTTTCTCTAATATGCACACCTTGGAGTTTTTTTGCTTTTTGGGGTTTTTTTGCAGTTTTTGACAGGGCTGGGTTTGAACCCGCCACCTCCGGCATATGGGGCTGGTGCCCTACTCCTTTGAGCCACAGGCACTACCCTGTTTTTTTTTTTTGTTTGTTTGTTTTTTAACTTGCAGCCTGGTGGCACCTGTGGTTTAGTGGGTAAGGCGCTGGCCACATACACAGAGGCTGGCGACTTCGAGCCCAGCCCTAGCTAGTTGAAATCAACAGTGACAACTGCAACAATGACAACAAAAATAGGTGGGCAATGTGACAGGCACCTGTGGTTCCCAGCTACTTGGGAGGCTGAGGCAAGAGAATCGCTTGAACCCAGGAATTTGAGGTTGCTATGAGCTGTGACGCCACGGCACTCTAACCAGGTGACATAATGAGACTCTACCTCAAAAAAAAAAAAGGAAAAAGAAAACTTGCAGCCATACATGTTCCTTTTTATTACTTTAGAAATGAAAACAGTATGCTTTTCTAGACTAAATTTTTTCATGTTTTAAAATCAGTAAAGGAAGATATATAATCTCTCCTTGAGAAAAATGGAATGATATTGATTTTACGGACATCTAATCTCTTCTCAGCAACTTTCCCTCAGTAAATCTGAGCCGAGGACTTGCTATATGAAAGTATATCCTGTGGATACCAATGTAAGTAGGGAGTCCTTGTCCTTAAAGAGCTAACAAGTAGATAAGCCAAGTAGCCAGATAACTATAACAGAAGGCAGAACAGGTAAAAATCCTAAGTCTCAATTATTATCATTTGAGATTGGAGGAAGGAAATATTTCATTTAGTATGATCATAACAGAGTTTGATGAGAGAAACTGCGTTTGAAGTGCTCTTAGAAGAATTAAGCAGAGATGGAAGAGGTATTCCAAGGATACATGAACAACAACAAATGTTGTATCTAGTTTTATTTTCTGAAATATAAGATGTAGCAAAGCGTGGTAGCTCACACTTGTAATCCCAGCACTTTGAGAAGCTGAGGCTATGGAAGATCTCTTGAGGCCAGGTGTTTAAGACCACATTGAGCAACATAGACCCCATCTCTACAAAATCTAGAAAGCTGGGTATGGTGGTACATGTCTGTAGTCCCCGCTGCTCAGGAGGCTAGGGAAGGAAGGTCACTTAAGCCCAAGAGTTTGAGGATGCAGCGAGTTGTGATGATCCCTTGGCAGACAACAGAATGAAACACTATTTAAAAATATTAAAATAAATAAATACATGATATGAACAAAGGAGCCCTAGGATACAAGACTGGGAAAATAGGTTAGAGCCATCCGATGAAGCTCCTGGAATGCTGGACTGGAGAGTTGGTGCTTAATTTCAGTAGGAATAGGAACTCAAGGTTCTTAATCAAAGGAGTTAAATGATGAAATTTTGCTTTAGAAATCTTTTGTTACTGCCAGGCTTGGTGGCTTATGCCTGTAATTCTAGCACTTGGGAAGGCTGAGGCCGGTGAATCACTTGAGCTCAGGAGTTTGAGACCAGCCTGAGCAAGAGCAAGACCTGTGTCTACTAAAAAAAAAAAAAAAAACAAGCCTGGCATTGTAGCTGGTGCCTGTAGTCCCAGCTACTCAGGAGGCTGAAACAGAAGGATCCCTTGAGCCCCAGAGTTTGAAATTTCTGTGAGTGCTGACACCACAGCATTTTACCGAGGGTGACAGAGTGAAACTCTGTCTCAAGAAAAAGAAATCTTTTGGCACTGAATGTAGTAGTAGCCTGGCAGCCACCATGGAGACCAAGAAGAAGGCAGTGGCCAGGCCCACTGGCTCACGCCTATAATCCTGGCACTCCTGGGAGGACAAGGTGAGTGGCTTGCTTGAGCTTACAAGTTTGAGACCAGCATGAGCAAGAGTGAGACCTTGTCTCTAAAATTAGCCAAGCATTGTGGTGTGCACCTATAGTCCCAGCTTCTTGGGACTCTGATGCAAGAGGATATCTTGAGCCTGAGAGTTTGAGGTTGCTGTGAGCTACAACACACCTTGGCACTCTAACTCAGAGCAATAGAGTTACAATCTTTGAGGGTGGGGAGAGAAGGCAGTGAATTCCCTTGAGTGGTATTCAGGTGCCTAGGTGAACTATATAATACTGAAAATGAAATAGAATTGTAGCGGCCAGGTGTGGTGGCTCACACATGTAAACCTAGCTCTCTGGGAAACCAAGGTGGGGTATTGCCACCTTGAGGTCAGGAGCTCAAGACCAGCCTGAGCAAGGGAGAGACCTCATCTGTACTAAAAATAGGAAAATTGACTTGGCATGGTAGTATACATCTGTAGTCCCAACTACTCAGGGCAGTAAGGCAGGAGGATTGTCTGAACCCAGGAGTTTGAGGTTGCTGTGAGCTACAATTACATCACTGCACTCTGGTGGGGTGACAGATCAAGCCTCTGTCTTCCCTCTACTCTCCAAAATAGAATTGTAAAATGCTACAAAGTTAAAGTCCATCAGAATTGGCAGCCCACATTAATGTAAAGATTGAGAAAAAAAACATGAGTCAAATCTATTGCTGAAAATTTGGGCATGGATAATTAGAAAGCAGGTGGTATTGTTACTAGAAATGAGAAATTAGGAGAAGAACTTGTTTAGAGTTTGAATTTATGTATCTTAAATTTGAAATACTAGCAGTATATTATACCTGTAGAGGTCTAGCATGGGGAGGATGGCTCTCACAAGAGAACTAGAGAAATGTTTGGGAGTCAAGGCATGGAGATAACATTGATGATGCCTCAAGAGCCTCCTTATTCTGGTTAAATGCCCATCCAACTATATTAGAGAGGAGCAAGCCTAGGGATTAACAAGCTCTGTTTAGTCCCATACTTTAGAGAAGAAGAAAGAAAAAGAAGAGCTCAGAACTTGGTTTTAGCTTATCCTAAGACTTTGGCCATAGGACATTTAACATTTTTTGGGTCTCAGCTTTCTCATTTATGCCTTATAAGAGCAGAGATATTTCTTTTGTTCACTGCTTTGTTCCTAACACCTAAATCAATGTCTGGAGTAGTGGGCACTTGATAAATAAACATTTGAATGAATGAATCTATCTGCCAAATTAAGGGTATAGATGAAATGTAATATTTGTTTATAATAAATAATTTTATTTAACCTTAAATGAAAAACAAATTTTTTTCCTGCTTGTTTTCCATGTCTTCAAAGATCCATTCTACCTGTTTGACAGCCCCAGTAGAGTTGGATTATATGCTAAAGGGGGAGGGATGTAAAAAAAAACAGCAGTCTTTTGCTGCAAGGAAAGTTCAAGCAATCGTATTAGTCTTCCTTCTCTTATCACAGTGAGACTATCTTTGCCTTATACTGTGGGAAAATTTTTATTTGCTGGTTTAGATGGTAAGTATTTAAGTGACTGCTATTCATAGATGCAATAATGGATCCTAAGTATGGTTCCCAAAGGACGGCATTTAAACTCACATATTTGTATCTACCCTTTAAACATTAAAATTTCTGTTATTTGCATTGTATTGTAATATATACTTTAATACCAGAAGATTTTTTTTTTTTTTTTTTTGAGATAGTCTCACTTTCTTTCCCTTGGTAGAGTGCTGTGGCGTCATAGCTCATACCAATCTCAAATTATTGGGCTTAAGAATGTTTTAACACAAATTTTGTGTAACTATAAAGGAGAGTAATTAAACCATGAATGTGGATAGAATACAATATTCCAAACACTAGATTCATTCAGAAAGATCCCAATTGAGTTAGTTTTTTTCATCATTTTACTCTTGGCATTTTCCCTTCCCAAATTGTAAAGATGATAAATCTTGCTGTGGCTCTGATTCCTCTCTAAAGAATTCTGCATTACCATCCAGCAGGAAGGGGATTAAAATTTTAATAGTTCTCTATTTCTACCTGGAAAAACTACCCTTACATCTTTTGGTCAAATTAAATCTAGTGGAGCAAGATGGCACATGCCTGTTACCCTAATACTTGAGGAGGCTAAGGCAGAAGGATCACTTGAGGCCAAGAGTTTGAGACCAGCCTGAGCAAGAGCAAGACCCTGTCTCTATAAAAGAAAAGAAATAAAAAATTAGCTGGGCTTGGTAACATGTGCCTACTCTGAAAGCTGAGGCAGGAGGATCACTTGAGCCCAGGAGCTTGTGGCTACAGTAAGCTATGATAATGCCACTATATTCTGGCACATTGACTGCCACACTAGAAAAAAAATTTTTTCCTTGGGGCTACAGTGTTTTTTTCAGTCAAGATAGATCAAGAGACATGCTTCATGAGGCCCCAGGCCAAAACTAGCATAGGTTAAATGGCAGTTTATGTGTTAGCCCAGGCAACAGAGCAAGACCTTGTCTTTAGGGAAAAAAAAAAGCGGAAGTAAGTCCTGCAAGCACTCATAGATCTAACATTAGAGCATAATATACCATAATATGAAAGGTTTTATTCTGTGTACACGTTCGACACACTAAATATAGAATATTGCATTAACCAGGACATGCATGTGGCAACATTCTTCCTGCTCCTTCAGAACTTTAAATCCAAACTTGTCATTACCCTTATGTAAGTGCCTCACAAACATACACTACCATGGTTTAACAATTTTAATAGTTTCTTTTTATTTGGTGTGTTTTCTGTGGGCATATGAAGAAGAAAGTCTGCTTAGCGTAAAAGGTTAGAGAGAACAGATCCTGTTTTGAAGTTGGACCAAGTCATATTGGACATCAAGAACTATTGAATTGTAGCAAGCATGGTATCCTATTCCTGATACTGAATCCCAAAATATCACTTATTCCTTTTTGGGTCTTTATATGCACATCATCTATTTAAGACGCAAGAGGTGGATGTTTTATAATTTTCTACTAGATGGAATATTCCTGGCAAATTCTTCAGTTTGATTAAGAATGAAAATAGGTGTCAAAGACAGTAAAGCTGATCTCTCATTCTTCCTAAGAACTATATTTAAAATAGCTCAATACTTTATAAACACATAAGTAAATAACAAAATTTAAGAGAATCAAATTGTACTGAGTTCTGAAGGTGTGCTTATAGTAAAATAGTGGTTTGGATTTATTTGTTTCTCTAAGGAATATATCGCCTTAGAAAAATATATTTTGTGCCAGGTGAAGTGGCTCACACATATAATCCTAGCACTCTGGGAGGCCGAGGCAGGTGGATAGCTTGAGCTAATGAGTTCAAGACCAGCCTGAGCAAAAGCAAGAACCCTTTCTCTACTAAAAATAGAAAAACTAAGACAGGAGGATCTCTTGAACGCAAGAGGTGGAGGTTGCTGTGAGCTATGACACCATGGTACTCTACCCAGGACAACAGTTTGAGACTCTGTCTCAAAAAACAAACAAAACAAAACAAAACAAAAAATACATATATATACACACACATACACATATATTTATTCGTTTAGTGCTGCTATGCTTTAGAAGCACAGGCACAGAGATTGTATGCCTGCCCTGGTCTTGATCCACATAGAGCTCAGTGCAGGACAGGGCTGCCCTTCCTCATTTCTGGGACCTTAACTCTGAGGGAGCATTGAAACAGTAAGTACAAAATGAAAGTCTGTTACTTAGCTTCTTCTGCTTTATCACCTACTTGTTGCTACTCACCTCTTTTTTTTTTTTTTTTTTTTGAGACAGTCTTACTGTGTTGCCCTCAGTAGAGTGCCGTGGCGGCATCTCAGCTCATAACAACCTCCAACTCTTTGAGCTTAAGTGATTCTCTTGTCTCAGCCTCCCAAGTAGCTGGGACTACAGGCGCCCGCCACAATGCCTGGCTATTTTTTTTGTTGCAGTTGTTATTGTTGTTTAGCTGGTCTGGACCGGGTTTGAATCTGCCACCCTTGGTGCATGTGGCTGGCTACGTGCACCATACGTAACCACTGTGCTACAAGCGCCGAGCCTGCTGCTCACCTCTTCATTATCTATTCCATAGTAAAAAAATTTCTGCCTGTGTGCTTTCTTCAATATTTTACATTTCAGCAAAATATTTTGTGTTCTAAGCCTTCTTATAGGAAAAGACTTAGTGATTCTGAAGTGATCTTACCTAGATAAACGATCATTTCCTAGGGGACACTTCATAACATTCCAAGTATAGATAGGGTAGAGTTGGAATAGAGAGTTACAAACTTTTTTTTTGAGACAGAGTCTCACTTTGTTGCCCTTGGTAGAGTGCCACGGCATCAGAGCTCACAGCAACCTCAAACTCTTGGACTCAAGTGACTCTCCTGTCTCAGCATCCCAAGTAGCTCGGACTACAGGTGCCCACCACAATGCTCGGCTGTTTTTAGAGATGGAGTCTCACTCTGGCTCAAGTTCATCTCCAACCTGTGAGCTCAGACAGTCCACTCTCCTCAGCCTCCCAGAGTGCTAAGATTACAGGCATGAACCACTGTGCCCAGCCTTAGAGTTACAAACTTCTACGATGGTTCCTGTGATTTTTCTAAGACCTTCACAGAATTGATACTTCTATCTCTGTGCGCCTGCATAGTATTGAACCTGAGAATAATCCCTTTCATGTTGTTGTCGATGGTTTTTAAACTTCCCTGTATTGATCAAGTTTGTAGAATACAGGAAGTCACTATTTGCACAGGTGACAGATTGCAACAAATAACTCCTTGTGGCACAGGAGTTTAACTAGGAATAATTTTCCTGTGTGACACAGGAAAATTGTTTCTATTTCATGACATTAATAGAAGAAAGTATTAGTTTAATTAAAGTATACATTTCTTTTCTTTTCTTTTTTTTTTTTTTTTTTTGAGACAGAGTCTTTACTATGTTGCCCTCAGTAGTGTGCTATGGCGTTACAGCTCACAGCAACCTCAAACTCTTGAGCTTAAGTGATTCTGTTGCCTCAGCTTCCCGGGACTACAGGCACCTGCCACAACATTGTGCCCAGCTATTTTTTGTTGTTGTTGTTGCTGTTGTCATTGGTTAGCCGTCCCAGGCTGGGTTCGAATCTGCTAGCCCTGGTGCATGGGTTGGCGTCCTAGCCACTGAGCTATAGGCACCAAGCTTAAAGTATACATTTCAATAAAAGCTTGCTAGTTCTTTTTTTTTTTTTTTTTTTCATTTTATCCCTGTCAAGGCCCCCCAAAAATTCTTAAGATACTTCCTTGACCATTTTTTCTGCCCCATTCTTTCTTCTTTCCTCTTATTCCTACCATATCAAATAAGAAAAAGAAATTTTAGTCTTGGACGTGTGATAAGAAGAACTGCATTCTTGGCAGTGCCTTGTAGCTCAGTGAGTAGGGCGCCAGCCACATACACTGAGGCTGACGGGTTTGAACCGGCCTGGGCCAACTAAAACAACAATGACAACTGCAACAACAACAACAAAAAAATAGCTGGGCATTGTGACAGGAGCCTGTAGTCCCAGCTACTTGGGAGGCTGAGGCAAGAAAATCACTTAAGCCCAAGAGTTTGAGGTTGCTGTGAGGCCATGGCACTCTACCCAGGGCGACAGCTTGAGACGCTGTTCCAAAAAAAAATAAAAAAAAATAAAAAACTACATTCTCTACTAACCTTTTGGTATTAGTCTCTGTTTTTGTTAATTATAGTTAGTAACAGTTAATGAGACTGAGAAGATTGATGTGAGAAACCAAAATTTTTTTTCGAGACAGTCTCACTTTGTTGCCCTCGGTAGAGTGCTATGGCATCACAGCTCACAGCAACCTCAAACTCTGGGTCTTAATGGATTCTCTTGGCTCAACCTCCCAAACAGCTGGGACTACAGGCACCCACCACAACACCTGGCTATTTTTATTGTTTTTATTGCAGTTGTCATTGTTTACCACTAACAGTGTATGTTTCTGACACCCTAACCACTGAGCCATGGGTGCCAAGCCCAAAATATTTTTTATAGAAGGAACTTTTAAGGGATTTTTGAAGCTGTAAAGTGAAATGGATAAAGTAATGCAGAGAAACTGACTTTGCTGAATGACTTTTCTACTCATAGATCTTGAGAATCATTTAGTGAGATGTGTGTGCATGAGTGATCTCTAAGAATGAAGGGTTTCTTAGAGGCTCAACACGGATGCTCAGTGAGTAGGGTGCCAGCCATATACACTGAGGCTGGCAGGTTTGTGCCCAACCCTGGCCTGCTAAATAATGACAACTCCAACCAAAAAATAGGTATTGTAGTGGGCACCAGTAGTCCCAGCTACTTGGGAGGCTGAGGCAAGAGAATTGCTTGAGCCCAAGAGTTTGAAGTTGTTGTGAGCTGTGACATCACAGCACTCTATTGAGGGTGACAAAGTGAGACGCTGTTTCAAGAAAAAATATATTAATTAAAAGAATAAATAGGTTGTTGCTTTGAGGATGGAGGTGGAATGTGACTTTCAGGCCTTTGAAAAATATCTTGTTTTCATTTAAACAAAAATCTTTTTTTTTTCCCGTGAAACACTATTTATTATACAAAACAAGGTGCATAAAAAATTCAGTGTCAGAGCTCTGTATTCCAAGGTCTGAGGATTGGATTTTCTTCCCTAAAACCTCTTTACCCAACACTTACTAGGAGTCAAGCTGGGCACAGGGGCTTTCAGTCTCCAAAGATCCCCAGTCATGGCCCAGGAGCTTGGAAACCAGATATAGGTGCCTAAGTATAGGGGTAGGTCAGTGGGTCAGATACCAGTCCTTCTGTGTGTAGCTACAGTAGGATGTGAGCTTGAATCTCAAAAATAAGGAGGAAGCCAGGTGCTAGTGGCTCATGCCTGTAATCCCAGCACTCTGGAAAGCTGAGGTGGGTGAATTACTAGGGCAAAGGAGTTAGTGACCAGCCTGAGCAAGAGCAAGAGCCTGTCTTTACTAAAAATGAAAAGAAATGAAAACTAGCTGGGTGTTGTGTTGCAGGCCTATAGCCCCAGCTACTTGGGAGGCTAAGGCAGAGGAATCACTTGAACCTAGGAGTTTCAGGTTCCTATGAGCTGTGATGCCACAATACTCTTCCCAGGGCAGCAGAATGAGACTCTGTCTCAAAAAGAAAAGAAAAAGAATACGGAGGCTCCTCCTAGGAAAAGCTGGACCCTATGCATAGAGGTAGAGATACCTAAATCCCTCTATAGTAACTAACGCAAGAATGTGGAAACCAGCTTGGTGCCCATAGCTCAGTGGTTAGGGTGCCGGCCACATACACTGGGACTGGTGGGTTGAAATCTGGCCTGGGCCTGCTAAAACAACAATAACAACAACAACAAAATAGCCTGGCGTTGTGGTGGGCACTTGTAATCCTAGCTATCTGGGAGGCTGAGGCAAGAGTTTGAGGTTGCTGTGAGTTGTGACACTAGAGCACTCTACTGAGGGCGACATAATGAAACTGTCTCAAAAAAGGGGGTGGCGCCTGTGGCTCAGTGAATAGGGCACCAGCCCCATATACTAAGGGTGGCGGGTTCAAACCTGGTCCCAGCCAAACTGCAGCAAAAAATAGCTGGGCATTGTGGCGGGCACCTGTAGTCCCAGCTATTTGAAAGGCTGAGGCAAGAGAATCGCCCTAAGCCCAAGACCTGGAGGTTGCTGTGAGCTGTGATGCCACCACACTCTCCTTAGGGCAACAAAGTGAGACTCTGTCTCTCAAAAAAAAAAAGAATGTGGAAACCACCAAAATCTGGGGATAGGGAAACATTTATCCCTAAATGCCAACCATGAAATAAATTCTACAAAAATAAAGCAAGGGGCTTGGTGCGTGTAGCTCAAATGGCTGAGGTGCCAACCACATACACCAGAGCTGATGGGTTCTATCCAGCCCGGGCCTGCCAAACAACAATGACAACTACAACCAAAAAATAGCCAAGTGTTGTGACCGGTACCTGTAGTCCTAGCTACTTGGGAGGCTGAGGCAAGAGAATCACTTAAGCCCAGGAGTTGGAGGTTGCTATGAGCTGTGATTCCACAGCACTCTACTTAGGGTGACAGCTTAAGGCTCTGTCTCAAAAAAATAAATAAATAAAAATAAAGCAAGGGTTGACTTCTTTTTGTGGGCATATATCCTTGTGACCATCCCACATAGAAATGGAAAAAGTGGTTATGGCACCAGCCACGTACACCGAGGCTGGCAGGTTCCACCCCAGCACAGGTCAGCTAAACAACACTGACAACTGGAACCAAAAAAAAAAAAAAAAAAAAATAGCTGGGCATTGTGGCAGGCACCCGTAGTCCGGACTACCTGGGAGGCTGAGGCAAGAGAATTGTTTAAGCCCAAGAGTTTGAGGTTATTGTGAGCTGTGATGCCACAATACTTTACCAAGGATGACGTAGTGAGACTCTGTCTTAAAAAGGGAAAAATATATATGTGTCACCCCTGTATCTACCATGTGATCCTTGGATTGAAGATCTTCTACTTTCTCCCAGCCTAGGCATAGAGTAGTTTTATAAAACTCAGGGGACAGCCTCACAGGGAAATTCCTGGGAATGTGGGAATTGTCCCAAGAAGGACCTTGCAGGTAGGAACTGGTCTCTACCTAAGAGGCCTCAGGAAGTGGCTTGAGCTAAGGACAGGGAATGGGTCCTGTAAGCCCTGGGGCCACTTGCAGACTGGAAAGGGAGGCAGTGCTTGCAGCAGTTTAATACCAACCTCACAGCCTGCAGCTCCCCCTGCAGGCAACTCAGCTCCTGGAGCTCCTGTTGGTGACAGTCTGTCTTGTTAAGGAGCAGTAGAAATGCCAGGCATAGGCCATAAACACGAGGCCCACGGGTACAGTGATCGCTGTGGATCCCGTGGCTACTTGCCAGCCTTTCACTTGATCCCACTACCACTGCATGCTTTTTGGGATGGGCAGACCTGTAGGAGAGGACAGTGGGAGGTTGGAAGTGGGACTAAAGGAGATAGCCACCGGTGGCAGAGTCCCAGGCACCTGGGATGCAGGTACCCTGGATACCAGTGTGTTCAAGGGGGCCCCAGTGGGCACAAACTTGATGCAGCCAACCAGGACAACTTCAGTGAGGAAGAGAGAGGCACCCAAGGCAGTGGAAAAGCCCCAGGCCAACTCCACATAGCAGCGGAGTCTCTGGTGTGGTCACTAGTGAGCAGAGTTGAAATTGTGGATCTTCCTTGGGGCTTCATTGTGGGGCAGCAGATCAGAGTACAAAGAAATGCTCAGCTACTACCAGCAAGCCGGACGAGTATTCGTGACTGCTTTCCAGCTGTATCTCTGCCTTGGCCTGCCTGAGGTAGAATAAGCACCAGCTGAATACACACAGCAAGTGGGTGAGGCCATCTCAGGGGCTTCTGGCTTCCGGGTTCAGTGAGGCCTGTTTACTGATGTCTTCCTCACTGCCCTTCATTCTGGGCCAGCGTCACCAGATAGGCCAGTTGGTCGTGGGGTGGGGTGGGGTGGGGCACCTCAGAGGCTGAGTAGGCTGGGATGTAGGGCATGCCCAGGCAGGTGAGCAGGGATGCTGGTGGCGTGCACCCAGGAAGAGGCGGCTCCAGCAGAGCAGGGAAACAGGCATGTGTGGAGAGCCTCAGGGGCCAAAGCTTAAAGAAAAACATCTTCCACCAAATTATTCATTTAGGTAGAAGGGATATAAACAGGTATACAGCCCCTTGAATCAGTAGCATCAAACCAGAGTTCTGATGTGTGTTTCAGAAAAAATGGAAATAATACTTTATCAACTGTCCATGGCATTCTTTTTTTTTTTTTTTTTTTTAATTTCAACTTGCTTGTACATTTTTCTTTGTTTGAAGTACTCTTTTTTGTTGTTCATTTTCTTTTTCCTCTGGCGATGCTCGGCTGTTTTTGATGTTAGTAGAGACGGGGTCTTACTCTGGCTCACTGCTGGTCATACTGGTCTCGAACCTCTGAGCTCAGGCAATCCACCCGCCTCGGTCTCCCACAGCACTGGGACTACAGGTGTGAGCCACCACGCCCAGCCATTCATGGCATTCTTAACCTGAAAACCTATGCATATATATATATATATATATATATGCACCTTTCTAGCCATTTTCAATTTTATCTGCCTTAAAAACAAATGCAAAGGCTAGGCATGGTGGCTCTTACCTGTAATCCTAGGCCTCCGGGAGGCCAAGGTGAGTGGATTGCTTGAGTTCAGGAGTTCAAGACCAGCCTGAGCAAGAGTGAGACCCTCTCTCTACCAAATATAGAAAAACTAGCCGGGCATGGTGGTACATGTCTGTAGTTCCAGCTACTCAGGAACCTGAGGCAAGAAGATTGCTCAAGCCCAAAGAGTGAGACCCTGTCTCTACTAAAAATAGAAAAACTAGCTGGGCATGGTGGTACATGTCTGTAGTTCCAGCTACTCAGGAAGCTGAGGCAAGAAGATTGTTCAAGCCCAAGAGTTTGAAGTTGCTGTGAGCTGTGGTGATACCACAGCACTTTAACCAGAGTGACAGAGTGAAACTCTGTCTCCCAAAAAAGGCAAAAACAGCATTCATGAGAGAAAGTAATTATATTGAGTGTGTATAATAGAATTCAAAACAACACTAAATGACTTATAAATTGTCCAGATAGTCTTTTAGATATTTAAATTTTTGGAGAACTAATAATAGTATATAATAGTTTAGGAGCTTAAATATTCTATTTAAATATTACAATAAAATCTGTCAGTAATAGATGTAGTTATTAGATAATTCTAAGATTAGAAGACTAGGCCAGGCACAGGTAGTTCATGTCTGTAATCCCAGCACTTTGGTTGCCCAAGGTAGAAGGATCACTTGAGTCCAGGAGTTCAATACAGCCAGCACAGCATAGTAAGACCCCATCTCTTAGGGGAAAAAAAAAAAAAAAAAAAAAGATTTAAAAATTCCCAGAGTGTGCTAAAGTACACCAATAGTCCCAGCTGCGGGAGAGGCTGAGGCAGGAAGAACACATGAGGCTAGGCATTCAGGGTTACAATGAGCTATGATCTCTCTACTAGGCGGGGTGACAGAGTAAGACCTGGAGTCTATCTCTAAAGAAAAATAAAGCAAAAAGAATAGATTTATTCACAGATCTTTAGTAGTGAGAATAAATGAGATTAAAAGCTCTGAATTTATGGACACTGTCAATAAGTTTATAAAATAGTACGATTATGTTATGTATATGTGTATCACAGTCGGATTTGGGGAAATGAAACAAATGAATTATTGCTAGTAGAAATAATTGGATGGGGGAAATATTTTGGGTAGCTTTGATTCTCTCTGATGTGCTAGCATTATAAAACCTCATTTGTAAAATTATATAGCAAGCAAGTTAATATAGCTGCCTTCTTATAATTATGCTTATTCCCTGAGGAATGTTAGAGAAAACATGACCAGGATCCTTTACAGTGCTGTTACCCATGTGACTTCATACTTTGCTAATAAAGATAAGTTGTAGCTAGTGTACAAGGCTCTGGCTTATATGTGAAATGCCTTTTTGGTAACTTATGGGTGAGGTTTAAGCAATTCTTGTCAATGAGATACTGAAAGAGTAGTGTATATAGAGCTTCAAACCCTTTCTTCCTCATTCCTCCTTTTTATAGAATACAACACTTATAGCTGTGAACATTTCTAAGAGCTATAGAGTCCTTACTGGTTTTCATGCAGAGCAGCAATATTACATCTCAACCCCTGCTGCTGTTTATATCAGCAACAATTAAAATATGATTCACTAATCTCTCGTTGCTGCTTCTCCAACTACTCCTTTTTCATTTTTGTAGAGCCTTAGGACTGTTACAGCTGAGCATCATGATGTTAACACCTCCTCAGCCATCTGGCACAGGGGAAGAGGCACCTAAACAGATTCTTCAGAACAAAAGTCACATATGAGCAAGATCAGAATAGTATGAGATCTAAAAAACAGGTAAAGAAGGAATGAAGAAAGCCTATATGACAGCAAAAGTAAAAGCAGATTCCAAAGAGGTTTTTAATGGAAGGGCCTCCTTTTGCTGAAAACAGATTTCCTTTAGCTTTCTGCAAGAAAATAATTCATGGTAGTATGTCAATAATTAAATTTTTTTCTAATTCCGACTAGAAGCTGTTAGCTAGAGGAACTAAGCAAACAATGTAGCCTTGCTTTGTATCCCCTTATCTTTTCACTTTCTTTACATGTAAACCTGTTTTTGAAGAGACACCTCATTTACTCTTTTATGTAAGGAATCATATTCCAGCCACTGTTTATCTTAATACAGAGTCTTATGGAGGTTAGTGTTTACAGTAGTGGACTCCCTATTTAAGGAAAAGTCTTACTAAATTGACTCCTACTGTAGAAATTTTCTAGATCGACTATCTATTAAGATAGATCTTTAAACAGTGAATTGACTGTTGTAAGTATACTGTTCCTTTGTCCAACAGTCTTAACATTCTGAGTTTGATCTAAGCTATTGGAATTTTGCTAATATAGAAACTGAAAGATGACTCCAGCTTTTGGTAGTTTGGAATTTTTTTCTTTTTCCCTTTTTGCTCATTGTTCTTTTCCTATGTCTGGGTGAGGATGGTATGCTATAGATTGTTATTGACTCATTAGGCTGAAATTAATGTAGCCAAGTAAACTTTTTTTCAGTGTTTTGCAGCAATTGTTTAAAATCCAAAATAAAAAGAAAACCTGCAAGGACACTAATGTACATGATTTAGTAATTGCTTGCTGTTGCTTCACCTTTCCTTCCATATCTTGCTCTCATGCTTCCTAATCCTTGAGCAGACCACATCGTCAGAGCGCCGAGGAGAGTGGGAAATCCAGCCCAGCCGGCAGACCAATACCTCATACCTGACGTCTCACTTGGCTGCAGATCGCCATGGGGGATCGGTGCAGGTACTTACTGCCTTTATTGCCTTATTCTGGCCTTCCCAGGTTGGCTGGTAGAATGTTGGCTTGCTTCTGAAACTTGGGTTCCTTTAGAATGGAAATTTATAGCCAGGGTGAGCTACTTCTATTGTTAACTGAGTTGTCTTTGTATTAATTTTCTGCCTAAGTGGACTTGGGTTGAGAGTCATTTGTTGAGAACATTGCTTATTGTTTTCCTTGATTAAGAACATCTATATCATTTCTTTTTTTCTTTTTTTGAGACAGAGCCTCAAGCTGTTGCCTTGGGTAGAGGGCTGTGGCATCACAGCTCACAGCAACCTCCAACTCCTGGGCTTACGCAATTATCTTGCCTCAGCCTCCTAAATAGCTGGGACTACAGGTGCCCACCACAACACCCAGCTATTTTTTGGTTGTAGTTGTCATTGTTGTTTGGCAGGCCCAGACTGGATTCGAACCCTCTAGCTCTGGTGTGTGTGGCTGGCGCCTTAGCTGCTTGAGCTACAGGGAGCCTTTCCTTTTTTTTGTTTTGTTTTTGAGACAGAGCCTCAAGCTGTCGCCCTGGGTAGAGTGCCCAGGCCTCACAGCTCACAGCAACCTCAAATTCTTGGGCTTAAGCAATTCTCCTGCCTCAGCCTCCCAAGTAGCTAGGACTATAGGTGCCCGCCACAACGCCCACCTAGTTTTTGGTTGTAGTTGCCATTGTTGTTTGGCAGGACCAGGCTGGATTCGAACCTGCCAGCTCTGGTATATGTGGCTGGCCCCCTAGCCACTGAGCTACAGGCACCAAGCCAAGAAACAGCTATATGATTTCTGATGCATATTTCTGATTAACCTAGTCTGACTACCATGATCTATTTATGATAAACCCTAAAAATAACATCAAAGTAGAAGTGTGTTAGTTAACAAGTCTGTAAATTATAAAGATACGGACCATACTGAGACATGGTCCAGAAAGTAAGTATTTTCTAAATAAAGGACTGTATATATAGCTTATTCAGTAATGATATATGCCTTAGTACATGACAAGCTGAGTATATTAATTGGTCTAAGTGAGCTGTTTCTGAGTGTACATACCCAGGGAATTGGGCTATTTCCCTTTTTTTCTCCCTAAAATGAGAGTAGTCTTAAATTGTTGTTGTTGTTGTTGTTATTGAGAGACAGGGTCTTGCTCTATTGCCCGTGCTAGAGTACAATGGCAAGATCATATCTCACTGTATTTTCAAATTCCTGGCTCAAGTATATCTTCTAAACCTCCCGCTTTAGCCTCAGGGTAGCTGGGATTGGAGGTACATACCACCATACCTTGCTAATTTTTTTTTTTTTAATGTATAGACAGGGACTCACTATTTGACCTGGCTGGTCTTTATTTTTTTGTTTATTTTAATTTAATTTAATTTTTATTTTATTTTATTTTGAGACAGCGCTCTGTCACTCTGGGTAGAGTGCCATGGCACCATAGCTCACAGCAACCTCAAACTCCTGGGTTTAAGCGATCCTCTTACTTCAGCCTCCTGAATAGCTAGGATTACAGGTGCCTACCACAATGCCTGGTTAGGTTTTCTAGTTTTAGTAGAGATAGGAGTCTCACTTTTTGCTCAGGCTGGTCTTAAACTCCTAAGCTCCGTTAGTTCATCTGCCTCAGTTTTCTGGAGTGCTAGAATTATGGGCGTAAGCCATGATGCCCAGCCAGACCATGTTGGTCTTAAATTCCTGGCTTTAAGCAATCCTCCCACCTTAGCCTCTCATGGTGGTGAGATTACAGGAGTTGCCAAGCCAGAAAATTATTTCTGATTCATTTGGACTCTCTTAAATCTCCTTTCTCTGTTTAGGAATAAGAGTATCTTGTATTTTTTCTTAACTTGTCTTATATGTGACTGTTTTAATAATCTTAAATATTTTTCTCATACTGGTAAATAACACTACAGTTGGGATATACAAGTGAACCCAGAGCTACCAAACATGAATTCTTACTAATATGCATGGCTAGGTGCCTATAGCTCAGAGGCTAGAGCGCCAGCCATGTATACCAGAGTTAGCAGGTTCAAACCCGGCCCAGGGCCTGCCAAACAACAATGACAACTACAGCCAAAAACTGGCTAGGCATTGTGATGGGTGCCTTTAGTCCCAGGTACTTGGGAGGCTGAGGCAAGAGAATCGCTTAAGCCTAAGAGAGTTTAAGGTTACTGTGAGCTGTGACACTACGACACTCTACCAAGGGCAACATAGTAAAACTCTGTCTTAAAAAAAAAAAAAAGAAGAAGAACAAGATGCAGGGAGGCTATTAGCGTGTAAAAATACATCTTGATAGGCTTGATTGTCTACAATATGCTTTTATAAGGAGTGATTCACTAAAAGATTTTGTTATTCATAGGAAGTTGAAAGACAGCTTTGGCCCTATATAAACCTCATAGGAACATCTAGGTAAAAATGGTGGATTAAAAACACGTGTCTACTTTCACCTCTTCCTGAAACAACACTATAAGAATAGTAAAAAAATTATTAATAAGGGATGAGTTTATATAAGGATGGAGAAAACAGAAGAGAAGGCAGCAGCAACAAAATGTTTGGTTCTGTTAAAGGTATTAAATGACTTTGGAGTTCCAAGAAAACTAAATCCTAAGCCGGTAGAAGGAAATATGCTAACAATTAAACCTGTTTACATTAGGGAATTCCGAAAAGGCTCAGGAATTAGCTTTCTATAAGTAAAGGAGGAGCAGAGGAACAAGGAAGATTGGTTGAAAGTTTATACAAGAAACCATAGATCCCTAGATGCTCTCTTATCTCCAGAAAAGACCAAAGATGTCTTTCTCTGGATAGAGCAACACCAAGCATCTCTGGACTAGGGGATATGTGGTACAGTTGTGGGCAGGGTACTGTACTGAAAAGAGGGAGAGTAATTTAATGTATGTATACTGTCTGCTTTTTTCATTTAGTAATTAAGAATGTTGATAACCAGGTCTGTACCTTTCAGACAAAAGACTGAAAGAGCATGTTTTTGAAAATCTAAAGAGCTGAAAACATTTACGGTTATTGACAGCAGGATTTCCCCAATGAAATGGCCCAGCCAGATAATCCTACAGTATAGCCCATAGTTAACAATACCCACACATGTTTTCACAGTGCCAATGAATTATACAGTACCCTACTTGTTTTTTCTTTCTTTATTTTTTTTAATTTATTTTTTTTTCATTTCTTTATTTTTTGTCTTCTATTTTTATTTTTTTATTATATATAAAAATATGCACCATAGATGTGGCCCGACCCATTACCCTCCCTCCACCCAAACCTCCCCCCTCCCTTCCCCATCCTTGGTCCTTTCCCCATAGTCTTGTGGTATAGTTGGGTCTTTTTATTTTTGAGGTAGATTCCTACTCTGTGCTCTGGGTAGAGTGCCATGGTGTGATAGCTCACAGCAACCTCAAACTCTTGGGCCCAGATGATCCTCTTGCCTTAGCTTCCTGAGTAGCTGGGACTACAAGCACCTCCACAACACCTAGCTAATTTTATCTATTTTTAGGAGAGACAAGGTCTTGCTCTTGCTCTTGCTCAGGTAAGCAGTCTACCCGCCTCAGCCTCCCAGAGTACTAGGATTACAGGTGTGAGCCTCACTTTTTATTCTAAACTTTTTTTTTTTTTTTAAACAGAGTCTCACTTTGTTACCTTCGTTAGAGTGCAATGGCATCACAGCTCACAGCAACTTTAACTCTTGGGCTTAAACAATTCCCTTGCCTCAGCCCCCAAAGTAGCTGGGACTACAGGCGTCCATCACAATACCGGGCTATTTTTAGAAACAAGGTTTTCCTCTGGCTCAGACTGGCTCTGGCTCTTGAACTCATGAGCTCAGGCAGTCCACCCACTTCGGTCTCCCAGAGTGCTGGGATTACAGGCATGAGCCACCGCGCCCAGCCTAGTCCCCCACTTTTAAGTATGAATAGACATCAGATAGGAAAGGTAGAATGACTTAGGCCTTAAAATTAAAAAATATGAATTATCGAGGGTTATCAGATTTCTAAGGAAAGCCTTTATTAAGACAGAGATCAAAGAACACAATTTCAATATTTTTTAAAAAGCAACATTCTAAAAGCAATAAGGGCTGGGGGCAGTGGTGTCATGCCTGTAATCCTAGCACTTAGAAGGCCAAGGTGGGTGGATTGCCTGAGCTCACAGGTTCAAGACCAGCCTGACCCAGAACAAGACCTCATCTCTAAAAATAGCTGGGCGTTGTGGTAGGCGCCTGTAGTCCTAGCTACTTGGAAGGCTGAGGCAAGAGAATCGCTTGAACCCTGGAGTTTTAAGGTTGCTATGAGCTACAATGCCCTCTACCAAGGGTGACAAAGTAAAACTTGGTCTCACAAAAAAAGAATTAATTAAATAAAAACAATGAGAAGAGAGATCTTGGATATTAAAAACATACTAAACAAAAATCTAAAAGTTAATTTGACTCAGTGCCCATAGGTCAGTGGTTAGGGCCCTGGCCACATACACTGAGGCTAGCGGGTTCAAACCCGGCCTGGGCCTACTAAATGACAATGACAACTGAAGAAAAAAATAGCTGGGTATCGTGGCTGGTGCCTGTAGTCCCAGCTACTTGGGAGGCTGAGGCAAGAGAATTACTTAAGCACAAGAGTTTGAGGTTACTGTTAGCTGTGACGCTTTGGCACTCTATTGAGGGCTACATAGTGAGACTCTGTCTCAAAAATAAATAAATAAATAAACATTAATTTGGAGTAAAAGTTGAGGAAAGTAAAGCCAAGAATGGTCGTGTGCAGTTCCTCACATTTGTAATCCTAGCACTTTGGGAGGCTGCGGATTGTTTGAGGCTAGGACTTTCAGACCAGCCTGAGTAACATACTGAGACGCCATCTCTACAAAAAATAGAAAAGTTAGCCAGGCTTAGTGATGCACACCTGTTGGGAGACTGAGGCAGTAGGATCACTGGAGCCCAGGAACTTGAGTTTACAATGAGTTGTGAGGACACCACTGCACTGTAGCCCATACGACAGAGCAAAACTCTGTCTCAAGAAAGAAAAGTAGAGCAAAGAGACAGATGAAAGTATGAGAAACAATATAAGAAGATTTGAGGAAAGTCCAGGAGGTCCAATTGCTAAGAAATAGGATTTCCAGAAGAAGTAGAAGAGAGGAAATCGTTAGCAAAATAATTTCCCATTATTCAGAGACTTATTTCCAGATCGGAAGAGTCCACTGAGTACCTAACACAATGGCTGATAGAACACACCAACGTACATTATTGTGAAATTTCAGAACACCAAGGAGAAAGAGAAGATCCTTGAAACTTCCAGAAATATAAAATACTCACATGCAAAAGAGGATCAGGAATTAGTTTAGCTTCAAATTTCTGAACAGCAGTCTGAGGGAAAGTTATGTCAAGCCTAACTGGCAATCTTGTATGAATAAAGAATAAACATATTTTAACACTTTCTTGCCCTTGGTAGAGTGCTGTGGCATCACAGCTCACAGCAGTCTCAAACTGTTAGGCTCAACTCTTGCCTCAGCCTCCAGAGTAGTTGGACTACAGGTCCCTGCCACAACACCCAACTACTTTTAGAAATGGGGTCTGGCTCTGGCTGGTCTCGAACATTTGAACTCAGGCAATCTACCCATCTCAACCTCCCAGAGAGCCAGGATTACAGGCATGAGCCACTACACCCAGCAATTTAATTTTCTTTGAGATAGTCTGGCTCTGTGCCCCCAGCCTAGAGGGTCATCCTTGTTCACAGTAACCTTGATCTCTTGGGCTCAAGCAATCCTTCTGCCTCAGCCTCACCAGAAGCTGGTCAAAATAGTATTTCACTTTAGTCTTTCTCATAGTTATCTGTAAGATATTAATTACTTTGGTCTTATGTAATACAGCTAGAGGAATGTGAGATTAATTTTAATAGTAATTAAACCAAAATAATTGTCAATATTTTGATTATGTAAATAAAATATTTTTGTAATAAAGCTTATTTTTATTATTTTTATATTATATTAAAAATTCAGTAGAAGGGCAGCACCTGTGGCTCAGTGAATTGGGCGCTGACCCCATATACCGAGAGTGGCAGGTTCAAACCCAGCCCTGGCCGAACTGCAACAAAAAATAGCCGGGCATTGTGGTGGATGCCCGTAGTCCCAGCTACTGGGGAGGCTGAGGCAAGAGAATCACCTAAGCCCAAGAGCTGGAGGTTGCTGTGAGCTGTGATGCCACGACACTCTACCAAGGGCGATAAAGTGAGACTCTGCCTCTATTAAAAAAAAAAAAAAAAAAAATTCAGTAGAAAAAGTGATATCATTTAAAATGTCAATAATTCATTATATTCATGAGGTTCTTTACATTTTTCAGATCACTTTCCTAGACATCATTGTATTTAATTCCCATAGTAATTGTGAGATAGATAGGATGAAAGTTACTGGCCCTATCTTACAGAATTAGAAAGTAGGGCTTACAAGTGTTGATGGTTGAAGTAAGCCTGGAATCCAGATCTTCTGTAACTTACACTAGTGTTTATTTTATTGCACATCCAGGCAGCAGTTCAGTGGTTTGACATACCATACCTCCCGCCTGAAATAATTATGTGGATGCTGTAAAGGCCCAGATATGTAGCTATTAAAAGTCCCAGGCATGTTTTAGGTACAGTTAAGTTTATAGGTAGAGAATTAGTGTCAGGATTCTCATTTGTGCTTGATTCATTTGAGACCAGATGCTCACTGATACAGACAAGATGTCTAATCTGTAAAATGAGGATAACCTCTTCTTCCTTAGATTGCCCGAGGACATTGCTTATGGCCCATGTGGCAATTCAATAGCAAGCAGAAATTAGAAAATACGAGAGATGTGAAACACTGTAAACAGGAGCATGACCCAAAGTCACCAGGTAATTCTCAATGGTGATACCAAGACATTTAATTTAATATCTTTTCTTGACGTATTCAAGAAACTTAGTATGATTCTCCTGTAGTCTTTGAGTTCACAGAATGAACTTACCAGTATTATCATTAGTGTACAGCCAAAATAAATCCAGAAGCAAATGAAAAACATGAGGAAATTAACAGGATAGCATTAGAGTGAGGAGCTGTGATTCTCTAATCTGCAGAAAAGGTGGGAAGGAAATGCAGTGAACCACTGGATATCCTTGACTGAGATTAGGGGATTAAGATCTTGCTGTACTTGCTTTAATTGTGTGTGTGTGTGTGTGTGTGTGTGTGTGTGTGTGTGTGTGTGTGTATGTGCGTGCGCGCGCTTGCCAAACCATATGAAAGTTGCAAACATCACTTATCCCAAAATACTTCATCGTGCATCTACAAAGTAACAACACCATTGTGATATCTGAGAAAATTAATTCCATAATATCTAATATGCAGTCTATATTACATTTCCCCTAATTCCAGTTGTCTTCAGTATTATTGTGTCCAAGATCTAATCAGTGTTCATACTTTGTACTGATTATTATGCCTCTTCAATCTCTTTTAATTTCTTAGTCTGTGGTTTTGAAGGGAGCCAGGTTGGCAGGTCTCTCTTTGTTGCCTGGGCTAGAGTACATTGGCATCATCATAGCCCATTGCAACCTTAAACTTCTCAGGTCAAGTGATCCTCTTGCCTTAGCATCTCTAGTAGTTAGGACTGCAGGCACACACCACCAAGCCCAGCTAATTTTTCTATTTTTTGTAGAGGCAGGATCTGGTTATATTGCCGCTCAGGCTGGTCTCGAAGTTCTGACCGCAAGCCATCCTCCCAACTCAGCTTCCCAGAGTGCTATAATTATAGGTGTGAGCCTGGCCTATTTCTTAGTCTCTTTGAATCCCTTGTTTTGTTTTGTAACAGAGTCTCACTCTGTTGCTATGGGTAGGATCATAGCTCACAGCAGCCTCAAACTCCCTGGGCTCAAAACGATCCTCTTGCTTCAGACTCTGGAGTCTCTAGGACTACAGGTGCCCACCACAACATCCAGATAATGTTTCTACTTTTTTTTTTTTTTTTTTTGGAGACAGAGTCTCTCTATTTTGCCCTCCATAGAGTACTGTGGCATCACAGCTCACAGCAACCTCAAACTCTTAGGCTTAAGCTATTCTCTTGCCTCAGCCTCCCAAGTAGCTGGGACTACAGGTGCCCGCCACGACACCCAGCTATTTTTTGGTTATAGCTGTTTTTGTTATTTAGCAGCCCTGGGCCAGGCTTGAACCTGCCAGCCTCTGTGTATGTGGCTGGCACCCTAGCTGCTTGAGTTACAGGCGCCAAGCCTGTTTCTACTTTTAGTTTCTTTCATTTGTGTTGGTTGTTGTTGTTGGCAATTGTCATTGCTGTTTTAGCTGGCCTAGGCCAGGTTTAAACCCGCAATCTCCCTTATATGGGGCCAGTGCCTTACCCACTGAGCCACAGGTGCCACCCCTGTTTCTACTTTTATTTAATTTAATTTATTTATTTATTTATTTATTTATTTTAAGAGACAGAGTCTCACTTTGTCACCCTCGGTAGAGTTCCGTGGTGTCACGGCTCACAGCAACCTCCAGCTCTTGGGCTTAAGCAATTCTCTTGCCTCAGCCTCCCAAGTAGCTGGGACTACAGGCGCCTGCCACAATGCCCCGCTATTTTTTTGTTGCAGTTGTCATTGATGTTCAGCTGGTCCAAGTCAGATTTGAACCTGCCACCCTCAGTGCATGTGGTTGGCGTGTAACCACCATTACCACTGTGCTACGGGCACTGCCCTGTTCTTTGTTGCAGTTTTTATTGGTGTTTAACTGGCCTGGGTGAGGTTCAAATCCACCACCCTCGGCATATGTGGTTGGCACCGTAACCACTATGCTAAGGGTGCTGAGCCTCCCCCAGTTTTTTTTTTTGTTTGTTTGTTTTTTTAATGTTTAAGGAAAGACCTTTTTGAAGAGTCCAGCCTAATTGTCCCATAGACTATCTCACATTTTGGATTTGTATAACCTGTTTATCATGATTAGATTCAGATAAAACTTTAATTTTTCAATGAGAATACTATTTATTTTGACAAGAATACTGTTTATTATATTGTGTCAGGAGATAAGGTCAGGTTGTCTCACTAAGATGCTGAATTTAATCCCTAGGAGAAATTTGGGTATCCTTTCGGCAGGTATAAATTTAATGTTACACATTTTTTTCACCAGACATAACAGCATTATTTTAATTTTTTAAAAGCATGTGTTACCAATAAGTGCAACAGTTATTTGTAGTTAGAGATAATGGTGGATATAGATGAGTAAAGAGTATTCACCCTGTCTGCCCTGTATTAAACATTTACTCCTAACTCCTACCTTCCTCTTTATGACTATTCAGGAAACTTTTTTAGATTAAATGCTGGTGAAGACCCCAGGCAGATAAGAATAAACATGTATCCGCTCAGCGCTTGTAGCACAGTGGTTATGGTGCCAGCCACATACACCAAAGTTCGAACCCAGCCCGGGCCAGCTAAATAACAATGGCAACTGCAATAAAAAATAGCTGCATTTGTGGTGGGCAAGTCCTAGCTACTTGGGAGGCTGAGGCAAGAGAATTGCTTAAGCCCAAGGGTTTGAGGTTGCTGTGAGCTGTGATGCCAGTGCACTCTACTGAGGATGACATAATGAGACTCTGTCTCAAAAAAAAAAAGAAAAGAAAAGAATAAACATTTATGGCTGGAGGTGGTGACTCACACCTGTAATCCTAACAAATCTGAGAGGCTGAGGCAGGTGGATTGCTTGAGCTCACGAGTTCAAGACCAGCCTGAACAAGAGCGAGACCTCATCTTACTAAAAATAGAAAAACTGAGGCAAGATCTCTTGAGCCTAGGAGTTGGAGATTGCTGTGAACTATGATGATGCCATGATACTCTACCTAGGGCAACAGCTTGAGACCCTGTTTCCCCCCACCCCACCCCCCCAAAAAAAACGAATAAACATTTAATGGAGAGAGAATAAGAGTAACATGAACACTTACTGAGCCATTACCATGTACCATGGCACTGAGCCAAGCAGTTTCTGTGCATCTTGTCCAAGGGCCCACAGCAAGTAACTGATGAAGCTTGATTTTCAAACCCAAGGCTTACTAACTTTGAAGCCCAATTCTTATTTTCTATGCTATGCCACCTCCATTATTATGTACCAGGTACTGTCTGTACACTACCTCATACATTTTCTTATATAATTCTCTCATTCTTCTGTAAGAAATAGTCTCAAATAGATGAAATTACTTACTCAAGGGCATATTACATCTGAACCATTTATCCTATCTTGTGGTTCTCTTCCATGTTTCAGCCAAGGTCTTTAACAGCAGAGTGGTTTGTCCAGCAACGGGGTCCCTTTTCCCACTTCCCAGCACCCACATAAACAGGATTCGTGTGCTGGAAATGAAACCAGGTGGCAGAAGCAGCTACACAAGCAAGAGAAGCCTGATCGGTTCCACATAAACCAGATGACAGGAGTGAGAGCCTTGACTTACATTTCGGGGACCATCAGTGAGAAGTGGGATGACAATGAACCTGAAATAAAGGTTGATGAAATAAGACTGGTTTTCCAAGGGAGAGTGTTTCATCTTCCCTCTCACCGAAGAGGTGGCAGTTTTGTTATTTGAATAACTTCAAACCAGTGGTCAAAGCGATGAAGAAATTTTTGAAGGAAAGTGATTGTTTATAGTTTCTGGTGCCCACCATTGGTTTCCTTTCTAGAATTTTTCTTTTAATCCAAGTACAGTTAAATTTTAAAACAAACAATAGCATAATAAACTGAGAGGAATAGAATTTACTCATATTAAAAGGAACAAAGTAGCTTTACCTTTGGAAGTCAGCTGTACAGTTATTTTTAATTTAATAAAGTATTGCATACATTTTTACATATTTTTACAATATGTATATTTAGAACAAGCTTCCCTTGTAGGTGTCTACAGACCCTAACTCTTTACCTTAAGTCATTTCTTAGCATTTTCATCTTTTCTGGACCTTTCCACCTTATTTTATAGGGTTTTTGTAAAGGTTAAATTTACACACATTCACACACAATTTAGCAGAGTAACACAAAGTTGGTACTTATCATGAAAGTTGTTATTACTATATCATTATATCCTTTAATTTAGTGTTCTTACATGACATGGGTCTGGGAACCTTCCATAAATTAGTACAGTTGGTCCTTTAATCCAGGAAAACAAATATTCCAGACACTGCCTGGCTAGTACTGAGCTAGAGACTAGATTTCCCTTGTGACCCTGACCCTCTACAGTGCTGTCAGGAGGCTCTGGTTGTCATGGTGCCTGTCATACTCTTGTCTTTCTGTTTCAGGTGGTTAGCTCAACCAATGGAGAGCTGAATGTTGATGACCCCACGGGAGCCCACTCCAACGCACCGATCACAGCTCATGCCGAGGTGGAGGTAGTGGAGGAAGCTAAGTACGTTCATCTTTCAAGGGGGCTCTCAAGTCATGAGTTGAAAATCTTTCTGTCTCTTCCTCTCTATGTGCTGCTCATCTTAGACTGGGTTCTTCATGCTCGTATCCACAGCTTTCTTCCTTTGACCATTTTATTTTTTGCATGGTACCTTAAGGCTGCTGCCCTTCGTTAGCTGTGATTTGGGGGAAGATAGTGATATTTTTCTAGTCCACCTGGGGCAAAAGATACAGTAAACTAAAGGAATCATGTTATCAGGGCTGCAACAGGTAATAGCCATGAGCCTTTGGGGCTGTGGAGCTTCTTGCTCCCTGTTGTATATAGAGAAAATTCTTCTGTTAAACCATGGGCCATGCTGAACAGCATTTAATTGTTGGTTGTGGGCTCAGAACAGGGTATACAGTACTAGAACAGTGTTTCATGGCTATTTGTTCAATCTCAATGATTTTGGATTCAGAAAGACTAAACAAGTCAGGCAAGAAAAATAATCTGCACCTGTGAAAGAGATTAGGCAGGAAAGGACATTACACAAAGAGAGTGAGGAGGTTACCCCATGCCCTTTCTGCTTCTCTTGCATGTGTATGTCTTGCCCTGCCCATACCATCAGCCCTGTGGTGCTCTGTGCATGTCTGTGTTTAAAGTCTTAGAATCTGGGGTGGAAGGTGAAATAACTGCTGATTCTGCTGCATAATCATCATTTCTACCATGTCTTTCCCTTTTTTACCCATCCCAAATTCAGTTCTAAAACTCTAAGGAGACATCAGGTAGGGATAGACATCATGAGTCAGTAACTACTGCTAACTGTGATATGGATAACCTTTCTCGTAAACCCTTTGAGAATATATAGGATATTCATGTGTCTTGTTCTCTGAAGCATGCAAGGTATTTATTGTATTACTGTGCCCTAAGAGGTCTCCTGAGCTTCCAGATAGCCTAAATACAAGCCAGAACATGTTTTCACCTGCAGGTGTGAGTCACTGAGCAGCCAGCCAAGACCTTCGTTCTTCTTTCTTCCAGAGTCACTTTGCATGGCTGTGCCCTGCCCATTTCCCTGCTCTCCTGAGCATCTATTTCATGAGCTCACTTTGCCTTCAAGAGGTCCTTTCCTTGGAAAGCCAGGGCTTAAAGATTCCTACCCAGTAGGTAAAAAGGAACTGAGAATGACTTGGACTTTTTCCTGTTTAGCCCCTGCTGACTATAGGCAGCTTCAGATGCTCTTCTCCCAGCTTATAAGGCACTAATACGCCTAACAAATGCAATCAGTGTAACCTGGCTTATTGTACCCTCAATGAATCCCCAACAATAAATTAAATAAATAAATAAATAAATGGCACTGATACATAAGGGAGGCCATGCTGCTTATGCCAGGAGGACACCATGTTAGTAAAGAAACATGTTCCCTGTTCACAGGGACTTTGGAGATGTTAATGATACTCACAGCTTTTCTGTTTCCATGATAGAACTACAATCTCTTAAAAAACAATATGTTACTCTCACCCTCTTGGCTCTGATCCCTTGGTGCATTTTGGAGTCACCTGGAATATGTTAGAAAATAAAAATATCTGAGTCTGACCACAGAGGTTCTGATTTAATTTATTGAGGTACAGCATGTCCATCAAGAATTTTTTTTTTAGAGACAGAATCTCACTATGTTGCCCTTGGTAGAGTGCTGTGGTGTCACAGCTCACAGCAACCTCCAGCTCTTGGGCTTAAGTGATTCTCTTGCCTCAGTTTCCCAAGTAGCTGGGATTACAGATGCCCACCACAACACCTGGCTATTTTTTGTTGTTGTTGTTTTGCAGTTTGACGGGGGCTGGGTTCGAATTCGCCACCCTCAGTATATGGGGTCTGTGCCCTATTCATTGAGCCAGAGGCACCGCCGGTCGATCATGAATTTTAAAAGTTCAGGCCAGGCGCCGTGGTTCATGCCTGTAATCCTAGCACTCTGGGAAGCCGAGGTGGGTGGATAGCTTGAGCTCATGAATTTGAGACCAGCCTAAGCAAAAGCAAGACCCCATCTCTACTAAAAAAAAAAAAAATAGAAAAACTGAGGTAAGTGGATCACTTGAGCCCAAACAGTTAGAGGTTGCTATGAGCTATGATGCATAGCACTCTACCCAGGGAGACAGCTTGAGACTCTGTCTCCAAAAAAAAAAAAAGAATTTAAAAGTTCAAGTAATTCTAATGTGTAGATAAGGTTGGGACCACTACACTGAGTATGATTTAGGCTTGAAAGATAGCTGTACCTGTTCCCACACCCACCCTACTCTCAGTATTTTTTTGTGCCTTATTTTAAAGGCTAGAAGTTTAGCTCTGGATTTAATAGTATTTTGAATATCAAGATCGAATGGGCTTTATTCTTATAATACACCCTATGTAGGTTTATCTTTTGAACCCATTCGTCTCATTTCATTTTGGTAAATGTGTACTCTAATTGTGTATGTGAGTGTGATGTTTGTGTTCTGTGTGTAAGATAGGGGCCCATTCATGCAAAGAGATTTAAATCTTATGTACTCTATTCTGGTATTATCTAAACTCTCAAATGTAAAGAGAGTTTAAGGTCTTCCCCTTTAGCAAAAAGGACTGTGCCTCTTTGTCATCGGCTCCATGCTTGGACCTTCTGAAAGATGTGGAAACCAGAGGGGAGCACTCACATTTGCTAAATGTTATCCAAAAGCTCAGGGCTTAGAGTATTTTGTATACCGAATCTCCTAGCAATTTCATGAGCTACAAATCCATCTTGTCCAGGGAATAGTCAGGGCCTAGCCATAAGTTACTCTTCTTGGTCTTCTATGTGCGTAGAGGCAGGGACGACATAGCTATGTGTTCACCTGCTTGATCATTTTCATGGGAAGAAGTCATAGCTAGAGAAGCTTGAGGCTTTCCCAGCAGCCCTTCAATTGCAGGCAGCCATGATGCCTTTCATTCATGCTGCCTGCTTGTGGGGTAGAGGGGGCTATTACCTATGTTGAGACTAACTCAGGTTTTGGGAAACTATGTGAACCTTCACTTCCAAACTTTTAATTTTGGGTTCCTTACTCAGCTTGTTCTGTGTGAAGGTGGAAGGAAATAACAGGGTCTTGGGTTTTGTTCTGTAGGCAAAATGAACTTCTGACTTCCCTTTTTCTCTAGCAGCAGGACTCATGTCCTTGTTTACATATGGATAGAGGGGTGGTGAGGACAGGCAGCTTTTTGATTGATTTTTGTTATAGTAAGAACACAGGAATTTTTGATTATCCAGACTTTAGCTATCACTTAACAAAAGTGAACCTATTTCTCCTGAGAATTAACAAGAATATAATTTCAGCCGTTCTCTGGTAGTTATACTTTAATCCAGAGCCATGCCCCTTATCATCTTCTAATAAGATAAAGTGTCTCTTAAACCTTTTCTCTCTTTTAGAGGTAGAGATAACTACTAGCTGCTTTGGTCATGCATGTTGGACTTGTAAAAGGAATTCTTTCTCCCTCAAAATAGGAGGGTTAGCTAAATAGTTAGCTTGCACAGTGTAAGACTTCATGTGGAAATCAAAATGGCTTGCCCTGGGTGCTTGATTGAATTCTTACAGGCAGAGTCATTTGTTCTTTCCCTTCCTGCCTTCCTGGAAGTTGCCCAGAAAAACCCACCCTGAGGCTCCCATCAGCTCTTTCTGTTTTGCCTTACCCCTGAGATCAGCGTACACTTTGATATTTCTGTCAGGCTCCTGCCCCCTCCACATCTATGTGGGGACCAAGTGGCCTGGGCCTACTCACCCTACCTTGATAAGAGGAAGAAACTAAGCACAGACACTTACTGCATGTTTGCATGGCTCACAGGGAGTCGCTTCCATCTCACCTCTGTGAACTAATATCTCTCTCTTTCTCTCTCTTCCTTTCTGTGTTTTTCTTTTTACATACTCTGTAGCTGCCTGAAAATGCTCAACCTGTGGTGAGTCCCTCTCTCCAGTCCACATGCAAGGGGAGCGGACCAGACTAGGCTGGGACTGGCAAAGCCAAACAAATGCCTTAGGAACACTGAATGACTTCCATTTGCCTCCTTGTGCCATAACCACCCAGACTGGGGAACTAGCTCCACAAGGTGGGGATGGGGCAGGCCTATACCCAGGAATTAATCTATTCCTTCTTTCCTTACAAAACCACCTTATCACTGCCTCCTGCCAGAACAGTTTACAAAATTATCTCCGTATATTTAACTGAGTGAATTTTCTCCCAAATTAACATGACCAACTATCATCAGAGGGAGAGGGACACAGAGGTAAGAGAACAAGGTTTCTCTATCAGTTGTTTAGATATTAGTTGTGTTTCCTCACAACCGCAAAGATAGTGCTGTTGCCATATAATTTTATATTCTGCAACTTGGTCTCTAATCTGGAAATTGGCTGCTTTGGGAAAATCTGTGACATTTTTTGATTTAGCTCATTCTTCGATCTATAGCATAGGAATCTCTCAAGAAGAGAGCTCCTTCTTGGGAGAGATATAGACATTTTGTTGTTTGGGGGATTGTTTTGTTTGTTTTTCATTTACTGTCTTTATTCAAAAGAGAGTATAGTTGGCCAAGGATTAACTTAGCTAATTGACATTATTAGAGCCTGTCTCTTCTACTCCTGGAAAGCCTTCTAGAATGCATTCTTAGGAACAACATAGAGCATATGAAAGGAGAAGCACTAAAGATTCCGTGTGTAGCAAGGAACATTCTCAGTACAACACAGAGCTCCCTCTTCAGCTCTCTTTTCTGGACACTACCTATGACCTTCCAAGTGTTCCTGAACTTATTGGTCTGTTGCGGTATGGAATTGTAACTCTCTCACTTTGTCTGTACACACAGGGTAATATTGTGCATGATAACAGCCTGCTAGACTTTATGACTACCTTGTTTCTATTTGTCTTCAGTAACTGGGCTAGGCACTGGTTTGTGAATCCTAACTATCCAAGCCAAATTGGCTATAGGAGTTTCCCTAGAGGCAGGAATATACTGGAGATAACATCTGAGTTTTATGTAGAATTAATAGTCTTGGGTATCAAAGAGTACATTTGGCCTATTCATTTTGCAAATATGTGTCTGTGTAATCTGACATTGTCGTGGTCTATTTTTTTCCTGTGAAGTGTCAGTCACATGATCCTGACTACAGGTACTTGAGGGCCTACTTTATGTTCATTCACCACTGTGCTTGGAACTCTCAGGGGTTCCAAAGAAGTTAGGAACCATCTAGCTGGAGAGATATAATATACATACATGAAAGAAAAGGAGTTCTTTAGAACATTCAGGTTATTGCTTTTGTGAGGCTGAGGGACCAAGAGGTTGTTGTAGTATTAGAGGAAAAGAAAAATGTACAAATATGGAAGAGGAGAGAAACATAGCAAAGGGATAGTTGAAGGGAGAGCAAGGCCATAGTAAGAGAGCAGTGTGCCAAAGGTAGTGTGTCAGAGTGCTGGGGGAAGAGCACTGGATGGCTTGTGACTAGGAAGACTTGGATCGATTTTGACTCCAGCCTGATGAGAACTGGTCCTCCAAACAAATAACCAACTGGAAGGGAACCTAAAACACAGACAGGCCCATCACCTGCTTTCATTCTCTTCTGAGATTGACACTTCTGTGTGTAGGAGTCAGTCAGTGAACTTGGTCTAGATCTGACCCAGTTTAATAGGTCCTGTTGCTAGTAGTCACCACAAAAACCAATTAATTTAAGAGCAGGTTGTGAGGCCTCCTTCCTCATAGATAGAATTATTAAAATTCTTGCTACTGCTGAAGTGTTAACTATAGTAACCAGCAAAAATTAATCTAGAGTTCCAAATTTAAAATATTCCAGCTCCTCAGAACCACAGCTCATACTCTCCTCCAGTCAGAGGAATTCAGCATTACACATAAGTTATGGTATGCTTTGTAAATAGATGTTAACTCTTATGGCTTGCCTTGGAGGAGGTATGAGACAAGTCATTGTACAGTTTGAAATGATACTAAAACACAGTGTTGCAAAATTATTTTTGACTGCTTTTATTTAAAAATACAATCATCGGGCGGCGCCTGTGGCTCAATGAGTGGGGCACCGGCCCCATATTCCAAGGGTGGTGGGTTCAAACCCAGCCCCAGCCAAACTGCAACAAAAAAATAGCCGGGCGTTGTGGCGGGCGTCTGTAGTCCCAGCTGCTAGGGAGGCTGGGGCAAGAGAATTGCCTAAGCCCCCAAGAGCTGGAGATTGCTGTGAGTCCTGTGATGTCATGGCACTCAGCCGAGGGCGGTAAAGTGAGACTCTGTCACTTTATACAATAAAATAAAATCATCATCTTAGCATCCTCCAAAAAAGAATAAAAATTGACTTAAAAGTTAGTACTGCCTCTGAAAATCAAGGTTAATAGGGAAACAGGTAAGTCTATTAAAATAGAGATTTAATTTGCTTCCTTTAATATTTAAGGACATTCAACTTGGAAAGCATCTCATTCTAAAGTGTACGTACAGAAAAAGACCATTTAAAACTTTTTTTCATCAGAGTTTTCATTGAGGATTATTTTAAACAATCAAAGATGCTAGTCATCTTTATTAAAAATAATTTATTCAGTTTCCCAGTACACAGACTCTTTGGTTAGTGACTATATTCATACCCATTAATAGTACTTCACGAATGTCATTGATACTGTCAGAGAAAAAAAAATTTTTTTTCTTTTTTTTTTTTTTTAGTTAGTCTCAAGCTATAGCCCTGGGTAGAGTGCCGTGGCGTCACACCTCACAGCAACCTCAAATTCTTGGACTTAAGCAATTCTCTTGCCTCACCCTCCCAAGTAGCTGGGACTACAAACACCTGCCACAACACTTGGCTTTTTTTTTTTGAGACAGAGTATAACTATGTCTCCATTAGCAGAGTTCTGTGGTATCACAGCTCACAGCAACCTCCAACTCCTGGGCTTAAGGGATTCTCTTGCCTGAGACTGCAGGCGCCCGCCACAACGCCCGGATATTTTTTGTTGCAGTTGTCACTGTTGTTTTTAGCTGGCCCACACAGGTTTGAACCCGCCAGCTGGGGTGTATGTGGCCAGTGCCCTATCCACTGAGCTACAGGCACTGCCAGAGAAAATGTTTTTTAAGACCCTCTTAAGGTACTCCTATTTCCAAAATTACCATATTTGATTGGTTCAGATCTGATTAAAGCCTACCGTTGTCTATATAAATGTTTCATTCTGCCTTCTTAAAAACTTTCTCCAGGTTTTTTTTTTTTAATCCAAACACCAACTAAAACAAGAATCCAAGTTTTTAATAACCAGTCCATTAGATAGAAGAATACCAAGGACTCTGACTAAAAAGAGAGGGAATCTTAGCTATAAGAAAAAACCTAGGCGTATGGAAAGTAAGTAATAGCTCTTTATTTTCCTATGAATATTCCTGGTGTTAAACCTGGCATCATTAGGCAAGAGACTCAGAGATAATTTTCTCAGAAAACCTTTTCTTGCAAGGGCCTACCAAGTCTGAGTTATACTTCCAACTTTACTTGCTTCCGTCATTTGGAAGCAGGTCTTCTCAAGTCTTCCACCACCTCTGCCCCTCACATTCTTTGTTCTCAAGTATCAGCTCCCTGGAAAGGACATATCTTTTGCACTAGCCTTGCCACAGCCCTCACCACCCCCTTATGGACTGCCTGAGCAAGAGAGACATTTTGTATTCCCCCACTCAGGAGGCTGAGGCAAGAGGATACTCAGGCTTAGGGAACTAAGGGTATCCCCTATTAACATAGTTCTGATGCCAGAACTATAATTGCTTCTTACAAGGCAGAACTTGGAGGGCTTATAAGGAAGCGGGCCCCAACTCTACCCTAACCAGGGCCAGTTCTTAAACCCCATCTGGCACAGCAGCAGCAGTCTCAGGAAACAAAGTTGGACAGTACTCTGTAATCAGAGAGCTTCTTGTCCTGGTGGTCAGCTCCTAGTCTGTGGCATGGGCCCTTTCCAAATGAAAAGGGGAGCTGTATTTGTATCAATCAGTAACTAGGAGCTCACAGTTTTTATTAGAAGCAGATCTTCATGGCTCGGCATCAGCCACCTACACCAAAGCTAGCAGGTTTGAACCCAGCCCAGGCCAGCTAAACAACAATGACATCCACAATAAAAAATAGCCAGACGTTGTGGTGGGTGCCTGTAGTCCCAGCTACTTGGGAGGCTGAGGCAAGAGAATCGCTTAAACCCAAGAGTTTGAAGTTGCTGTGAGCTGTAACGCCATAGCACTCTACGAGGGCAACATAGTGAGACTCTGTCTCAAAAAAAAAAAAAAAAAAGAAGAAGAAGAAGAAGAAGGTGTTTAGCTGGGTGCAGTGGCTCATGCCTGTTATCCTAGCACTCTGGGAGGCTGAGGCTGGTGGATTGCTTGAGCTCACAAGTTCAAGACCAGCCTGAGCAAGAACAAGATCCTGTCTCTAAAAAGTAGCCAGGCATTGTGGTGGGCACCTGCACTCCCCCACTCAGGCGGCTGAGGCAAGAGGATCGCTTGAGCCCAAGAGTTTGAGGTTTTTGTAAGCTGTGAAACCACAGCACTCTACCAAGGGTAACAAAGTGAGACTCTATCTCAAGGGGAAAAAAAGGAGAGAAAGAAAGAAAGAAAAGCAGGACCTCTCTTGCCTACTCCAGGTGCCTGGGTGTGGACAGAGTTAGAGGGTAGAGAGAATTCTAAATCCTTCATTGGTGGCATGGTAAGATCCTCCTAGAATCCCAAACATCATTCTCTCCTGGGGATTTGTTTGCCTCAGTTTAGCCTCCCTGCCAGCTGGCCAGTAAGTTGCATTAAATACCCTGTACCCTCGGTGTCAAGCAACAGACAATGCAAACTATTCTTATGCAGCCCTGAGGACCCCCAACTGTGGTCCTAGACAAAAATGAAACATCTAGATTGGATGTTTAACTAGGAAAGAAGCATTCTTCATGCTCCTCCAGAAAGGCCTGTTTCAGTCCTGTCTAGACTGCATCTTTTTTTTTTTTTTTTTTGAGACAGTTGCATTATGTCGCCCTTGGTAGAGTGCTGTAGCGTCACAGCTCACAGCAACCTCGAACTCTTGAGCTTAAGCAATTCTCGTGCCCCAGCCTCCCAAGAAGCTGGGACTACAGACACCAGCCACAATGCCCGGCTATTTTTGTTGTTGTTGTTATTGTAGTTGTCATTGTTTGGCAGGCCCGGGCTGGATTCAAACTTGCCAGCTCCAGTATAGGTGCCTGGCGCCCTAGCTACTGAGCTACAGGCACCAAGCCTAGACTGCACCATTTTGATAATCAGGTTGGATGGCTGCAGATTGACATCAAGCAGATATGTCCTTTGACTTTCCCGGCAAACACTTTCTAATGCCTCCAGAGTGTTTACTGTAGTTTGTGGGCAGCCCTATGGGTGGGTGCTAGGGGAAAATTCCACTCCCTGCAGTAAACAGAAACAGGCAAAAGTCTGTTGGATGCTGCAGACCTCCCACACTGACTTACAATGTTCCTTGTGCTCCAGGTGCTGCTGTTTCTTTAAGAGGAAAAGGAAGAAGACTGCTCAGCGCCACAAGTGACCAGTGCCTCCCAGGAGTCCTCAGGCTCTGGGGACTCTGACTCAATTGTACCTGCAGCTCCTGCCATTTCTCATTGGAAGGGATTCCTCTTTGGGGGAGGGTGGAGATCCAAACCAAAAAGAAGAATTATTAGATACCCCTGGAAGGAACCAGTGTTGGCAACCAGGGCCCAATGGGTCAGTGGCCATTCCTGCCTGCCTAAGGCTCTGAGCAGGTCCCAGAGCTGCTGTTCCTCCACTGCTTGCCCTTGGGGCTGCCTGGTTGACTCTCCTTACCATTGTTTACAGTGAAAGTGTCATTCACAAAAAACTCAAGGACTACTATTCTCTTCCCTCTTCTCAGTTTACTCCTGGTTCTTGCTCCACCCACAACCCTCTCTAGCATAAAGCTAGTGAGCTAAAGGCTTTGTCTGTGAAAGGAGTTCAAGAGGCTAGGGGTGAGGCCAAGAAGGTAGGAGGAAGATGGCAGACCTGGGCTGGAGAAGAACCTTCTTCACCTCCCAGTATCTCTGAAAGTATGGTTTCCTCTTCCTCTGTGCCTGTGCAGTGTCCATCCCAGCTGGCCATGGGGTTCATTTCCTTCCTCCCTCCCTCCTGTGAAGTTACACTGTAGGACACAAGCTGTGAGCAATCTGCAGTCTACTGTCCTCGGGTGTCGGTATTCTTAGCTTTCTTGACAAGTGAACTCTTTGCTCCAGGTGATAGTAGGACAATGCACATTGTTCTGAGCAAAGGAAAGAAAACTGACTTTATTGCACTTTTAGTTTGTTTTTTATTTTGTTTTATTTCAAAAAAAAACATGGCAGATGCATATTGTGTCTGATTATATTAGGGGTTTTACCTTTTTCTGTTTTGAGGGATATGGGGCCAACCAAGCCATTCAGAGAAAACATGGGTCCAGAGGACATTCTCAGTGGAAAAAGTTTGATTTGCAGCACCCAGAAGAGAAGAAGCCAATCTCCATGTCATTCTGAGTGAACACTCAGGTTGACAAGAAAGCATACTTGAATTTTCATTCATCTTCTCAGCTGCTGGAGAATGTTCCTACAAGAACATCTTGACTTAATCAGTCTGTAGTTTGAAGTCCAGCTCTCCAGCACATGGGATGAGCCAGCCAAGCCAGACTGTGACCGGGAGACAGCTCATCCCAGAGGAGGAGACGCTTAACAAAAAAATTCAAAATTATTTTCTCCACTGCCAGGATTTCCAACTAGGCAGCCATGTGACTTCCTGGTGACTTGGGGGATAAAATTAGTGATGATGAAACAGCCATCACCATATTGCCACAAGTGGACAAAAAAGAAGAGGACAGTGAATCTGCCTTCCAACTCCCAGAGGAGCCTCAGGATATGGCATCATAGGGCCAGGAAAGAAAATCAGCATGTTCTGTCTGCCCCAATAGCTATTAGCATTTGGGCTGGCCTGCCTTCTCATAAACCAAGCTTAGGACTCAGTACATGGGGCTGCAGTGAGCAGAAGGGTAAGACTGGTTGGTGCTGGAAAATTCCAGGGAAAAGGGAGACTGAAATGAAAGGTCTGAAATTATTTTCTCAATTGGACATAGACTCCTTCCAAATAACAATGGCCACGCACCTAAGCATGTCCTCCCCTGTAAGCCCTCTGTCTCCCACTGTGGTGGATCCATATGAGGTACTATGATGAAGGGTCTTAGCTCTTCATTCACTGTTTGAAAAGCCAATAGTATGTGGAATTTCCTCTTCTCATGCTAGTTTTCATTTGAGTTTAGTAGCTTATCCAAACAGCAACTCGTCATTCTAAATGTGACAGAAAAGAAGGTATTATTTACATCAGGGAAAGTGGGTGTTCATTTATCTGGGAGTAGAGCACTAAGCATGGAGGACCATGGCTAGTCACTTAGTTGGGTGATGTGTGGAGCACAGAAATCTTCACATCCAACTTGAGGTATAAGGCTGTCTTCTGGACTGGAGGATGTGGGGATATTTTCTGGTTGTGGGCATTTCCTCACAAGTCCCTTGATGTTCCTTAGAGCAGAAGTACCAGCAGCATTAGTATGAATCAAAGTTACTGGGGTTCACCTGTCACATTGGACCTTGGCTCGAAAACATTACTTCACTGGATTCAAATCTGCTTAGCTTGTGTATAGATTGTAATCCGTCATTTCTTTAAAAAAAAAAAAAAAAGTTTATATACAATATGAAACATGGAGTGGCAGGAAGATGCATTGTCACATCCCTTCCCCACAAGGATTTTGAATATTGGGGTTTGTGTCCTTGCCATTTCCTGGTGGTTAAAGCCCCATCACTGAAATTTTCTTAGTTGTTTTTTTTTTTGTTTTTTTTTTTTTTTAGGCAGTGTCTCATTTATTAACCCTCGGTAGAGTGCTATGGCATCACAGCTCATAGCAACCTCCAGTCCTTGGGCTTAGGTGATTCTCTTGCCTCAGCCTTCCAAGTAGCTGGGACTACAGGCGCCCGCCACAAAACCTGGCTTTTTTTTGTTACAGTTTGCCCGGGGCTGGGTTTAAACCTGCCACCCTCAGTATATGGGGCTGGCGCCTTACCCACTGAGCCACAGGCACTGCCCAATTTTCTTAGTTCTTTAATTGGCATTTGGGTAACTCATAACGTCCTGTATAGAAACTAAATTCTTCATCCCTATGTAGAACATGCCTTACCTTTCAAGAGAAGGCACGGGGAAATGTCAGCAAAGCCTGGAGTATCCTGGCACACTATACCTAAGTGCCTCCCCCATCCTGCCACCTTGCTTCTACAAAAATGCAAAGGCAGTAACCAGCTTGACTGCAGAGCAAACCAGCTTACATCTGGGTTTGTGACTGGAGGATGTGGGGATATTTTCTGGTTGTGGGCATTTCCTCATAAGTCCCTTGATGTTCCTTAGAGCAAAAGTAGCTCTAAGGAACATTTTTTTTTTTTCTTAAGATTTTTAAAAGGCTTGCTTTTAAGGGGTTGAACCTGAGCGGCTATGGGAAAAAGATCCTTCCTAATACACTTCCCTCACCCTCCATTCCCCACATACCTGTCACTAGATATTTGGTTTTCACGACAAAGACGTAGGGCTCCAGGTCCCGTTAGCATTCAGGGTGATGGTGATCCTTCCAGGGCCATTGACATTCCTAAGTGGTCCCAGACTTGGAAGATGCTGTTGTGATCATCCTTAAAATTAAAGAAAAAAAAATTGAGTTCCCCAGAAGCAATTCAGCCATTAGTTTCAGCCCCATCAGCATATCAGGGCTTTTTTCTTTGCCCTCTTGCTGCCCTCTGTTGCTTAGCTGTATGCCTCAGCCATCTCCTTAGGGTTAAGCACTCCCTCCATTACCTGCCCCAGTCCACTTGCTCTGTAGTTTTTGAGCTTTCTCTATTTTGTAGCTATGATGCCTGAGGACCTTTTTCTTTGGGATTAATGAAGTTGTCTCTTCATAAAGCTAATTCAGCATCTGCTTATAAAAAAAACCCTTAACATACCATTAGGAGTTCTCCCAAGTTATCTAGCCTTTCAGGCTTCGCATCTTGAGCAGATTGAAGCAAGCAGACTGAGATTCCATCAAGGCATAAAGGGTGCCTCCCTCAATGTAACCAGAACATGATTTTAGGACTTCTGTCTGTTCTAGCTTAGACTGTGCTGCAGTCTAAGCATGTAAAAATCAGTAAGTTGCTCTGTGGACCCTGGCACTTTCCAGAGATCTTACTCCAGACTGCTTTGCAAGAGTACACAGGGCATCCAAGCAGTGAGTATGCATTCATGACTGCCTTAATTAACATTCTTCTACTATTTTGGATCTGTCTAGGAGTAAATAGGGTCGAGGAAGGTACAGTTGGGTGACTAGGTTAGCCTCCAGTTAAAGTTCTGTTTTATTTATTTTGGAATGCATGAGCTAGAGATAGCAGGTCCCTGAGGTTTCTTGTAGAAGTGTTGATTGCCTGTTCATTCTCAGAAAACTCCAAGTATGTAGAAACAGTCTCTGCCCATTAGCCAGAAGAGGTATCCAATACCTCTAAAGAACTTCCAACTTAATGAAATCTACACTGATAAAAGAATCTACACTAATAGTGCTTATTCAGTGTTGAAGTTTCAGTGTTAGTAACTACTTTTAAGTGCCAGAAATAATGTAATAATGGTAATGTTATGTCAAAGTGGTTACTAAAGATCAGAGCCTTAATTGTCTTTAAATGTAAAAGATAAAAGTCCATTCCTTCTCCCAGTGAACAAAGGATGGCCTGCATTTCTCAAAAATAAGAACTTTATGGCAGCCTAAAAAGCATTTCCTCAAAGAAATTTTATCCTTCTTCTGATGCATCTCTTCCCAAACCCATGTGACGACTCTTGTGTCCCAGTCACCTTTTCCATTTTCACATTTGAACTAATTTTCCATTCCCTTTGAGTTGCCGTGACAACATTGTCTATAGTGTCAGAACTACATTAGGGCTAGTTTCTCAGATTGGGAGCTTCCAGCACTATTCCCCTATGGTGGGCAATTGAATTTCAGAAATCCTCAGGGAGCCAAGATAAGTAGGCACCCCTTCTAAGATTGGCCACGTGGGTGACAGGCACTTATCTTTGAGGTTCCTGCTTTTTCAGAGTCCAGAGAAGTCTCATGTAGTGGTTGATGGCCAGTGACTCTCAAAGTGGGATCTCTTTGGGGAGTTTTGGGGTGTGTGAGAGAGATTTTGTTTCTGAATAAAAAGAAGAGGCAACCATGGCCCTTCTATGGGTTTGTCAAATGTGGAACAGTGTTTTGGCCACAAAAAGGAATCTTGGAAGTCTTGATCCAGTGAACAGTCTTAATATGTTTTCCTAACTCCTACTGCAGGTGACTAAGTGTAAAAGAATAGATTTCTCAATGTATTCAAAATAGTAAATAGATTTCTTGGATATACACAATAGTAGTTGACATATTTTCTCAAAAAGCAACCAGGAAACCCACTCTAGTATTTGTAAATCCTCTTATAAAGCAAAAAGTGAACATGTACTCCATACATTTTTAGTTTGATTACCAAACTTGATGTTATAAAGAAACCTCAATTCTGTGGATGGAATTTCTTTTTGTTACTAACAATCACTTTTCTGGTGCCATCACTACCTTCAAGGTTTCATAGCAGAGGATTATTCATGGTAATAAATGAGTGTGCAGTGCACAGGACAACTATCCTGACTGCCCCCCAACCCCTCTTTAACAGCAGGTGCAAAATTTTCAGTGTTCCCCTTCATGAGCTCAAGACCAAATCCTAGACCAGCCCTTGCACTGAAACCCTTTTTAGAAGGCTTATCAATCTACTAGGAATGTCTCAGGAAAGATGAGCCATTTCTTTGGGGAGAAGTATACTTCCAGATGGGGGTGTGTGATTGCCTGTGTGTATCTATGTATGTGCTCATCCATGTGCATTTCACTTTCATAAAGACTCACCATGTGTTCCTGAGTATTCTCAGAGGTAAACAGGTGACAAGTGAGCTTAAATTAAGTGTCTCAGCAAGCTGGCTCTGGGAATGAGCCCCATTTGTCAAGCAAGAGAAGAGTAACATAAGGAAAGGTAAATATGAAACCAAAAATACTATGCCCCCCACAAGGAAAATAATGTTGATTCAGCAATTCTCATTGAATATATTACATGCTGTAATTTATTATATTATTATTTGTCTGTTTCTTTAATCTTTGCCCATTGTACTCTAAACAGATGTTGGGATGTTGATTGCAATTTTTAAACTAAATAATGTATAAATCAGCTTTGGAAATCAGTTTTAATTGAAGTGTGGATGTGTCTGATTATTGTTAAATGCCTTTTTTCTACTTTTTTTTTTTTTTTTTTTAAGATATGTAATGTTTCATAAACCCTGGCACTGGTCACAAAGCTCAGCTGTGAAAATGAAACTTTTAGTATTTTTAAACATGAATGTCAATTTCAAGTGTATTTGAAATGGTTCCTTGGGAGGAGATACTTGTATACCATTAGGAAAAACTCTTTAGAGGAAGTAGCCTTCTTTGGAGAAATTGGAAAGTGGGTTCTGATATGTTATCTCAGAGTAGCCCATTTCCTAGGGCACCATGGAAAATAAAAATGTGATCTTTAAGTATACCTCTTCTCCAGTTTGGGGAGGAAAGGACTCAGTTTGCACCCTTTTTGTATGTAAAATAAAATGTCTTACCTTTCTTGGCTACTTGTTTGGTTGATTTGTTTGTCTGTTTTTAATCCTGGCTCATTTGTAACTAACAGTCTACTAGGACTAACTTTGATGTGAGTCAAGTCTCCAGCAAACAAAAGTAAATGCTTCATATTTTGGCATTGTTTGCCTCATTTCTTTAGGTTTAATCTTGCTGTCTCCTGTGAGTCACTTCAAAAGTATTTCCTGAAGAATTTGGACATAGTTACATACTAGTTTCTTGTATCCCTGTGGTTCTCAGGTGGTATGTAGAACACCCAGAAGTCAGGATCTGGGAATAACTTCTCTAGGTTTGTCAACAGAAAAGAAGCCAAACTTCGGATTACATGCCTGTAATCCCAGCACTGTGGGAGGCCAAGGTGGGTGGATTGCCTGAGCTCACAGGCTCAAGACCAACCTGAGCAAGATCCAGACCCTGCCTCTAATAATAGCGGGGTGTTGTGGTGGGTGCCTATTGTCCCAGCTACTTGGGAGGCTGAGGCAAGGGAATTACTCAAGCCCAAGAGTTAGCAGTTGCTGTGAGCTGTGACACTACGGCACTCTACCAAGGGTGACAAAGTGAGACTCTATCAAAACAAACAAAAAGCCAGAAAAGAAACTAAACTTGGTAAAATAATTTAAGGAGGTTTATTCTGAGCCAAATATGTGCAACCATGGCCTAAAGAATCATGCCCAAGAAACCTTGAGCAAATAGTCTTGCCTTGGTTGGATTACAGTTAGGTCTTATACATTTCAGGGAGATAGGAATTACACATTATATCATAAATCAACACATGAAAGGTGTACATGGCCCCAAAAGGTAGGGCATCTTGAAGCAGGGCATTACAGGTTATAGGTGGGTTTGAAGATTCTTTGATTTGTGGTTGGTTAAAGAAATGAAGCTTTGTCTAAAGGCTTGGAGTGTTTTTGTTGTTGTTTTGAGACAGAATCTCACTATGTTGCCCTGGTAGAGTGCCATGTTGTCACAGCAGCCTCAAACTCTTGAACTTAAGTGATTCTCTTGCCTCAACCTCTGAAGTAGCTGGGGCTACAGGCACCCACCACAATGTCCAGCTATTTTTTGTTGCAGTTGCCATTGTTGTTTAGCTGTCCCGGGTTGGGTTCGAACCGCCACCCTTGGTGTATGTGTTTGGCGCCATAACTACTATGCGATGGGCATCAAGCCAAGGCTTGGAATGTTTTACAATACGAATGTCTGTTAAGGCTTGGTGACTGTAGCTCAGTGGCTAGGGCGCCAGCCACATACACCAGGATTGGCAGGTTTGAACCTAGCCCAGGCCTGCTAAACAACAATGACAAGTACAACAAAAAAATAGCCAGGTGTTGTGGCGGTTGCCTGTAGTCCCAGCTACTGGGGAGGCGGAGGCAAGAGAATCGCTTAACTGTGAGCTGTGATGCCACTGCACTCTACTGAGGGCAACGTAGTAAGACTCTTGTCTCAAAAAAAAAATGTTAATCAGAGACAAGTCACTGAACAGATGTACACTCAGACTCAAGGGATCTGTTAAGTAAATTGATAACCTGCTCGTGTGATTAGACTTATGCCTGTTAATGAGTTATAATGAGTATCTTCAAGAATAGAGGGGGCATGACAAAGCATGACTGACCTCCCTTCTCATGGCCAGCATCTCTGCTTTAAGGTATTTTGGGGGTCCCCTTGGCCAAGAGGAGGTCCATTTAGTGCACAGTTTTAGAATTCTGCTCTACTAATGAGAAACAGAAGATACAACTAAGATGAGCAAAGTAAAATCACAAGTGCATATATGGCCAACAAAAAAAAATTGGGCATGATTGGCTGGTTCCAGCTTTATTGTTACTAATTAAATGGGGTTTTTTTTTTCTTCTTTTCTTTACTCATAGGCAAGTAGAAGCAGAAAAGAATGTTTAAGATCCTGGGCGGTGCCTGTGGCTCAAAGGATTAGGGGGCTGGCCCCATATGCCGGAGGTGGCAGGTTCAAGCCCAGCCCCAGCCAAAAACTGCAAAAAAAGAATGATTAAGATCCTAACAGAAGGCTGGGCATGTTGGCTCACACCTGTAATCCTGGCACTCTAGAAGGCCAAGACAGGTGGATTGCCTGAGCTCAGGAGTTCAAGACTAGCCTGAGCCAAGGGAAACCCTGTCTCTACTAAAAATAGAAAAACTAGCCAGGCGTTTATAGTCCCGGTAGTCTCAGCTACTTGGGAGGTTGAGGCAAGAGGAGTGCTTGAACTCAGGTGTTTGAGGTTGCTGTGAGCTATGACACTACAGCATTCAACCTTAGGGTGACTGAGTGAGACTCTCTCAAATAAATAAAGGGCAGTGGCTCATGCCTATATAGTCCTAGCACTGTGGGAAGCTGAGGCAGGTGGATCTCTAAAAATAACCGAGCATTTTGGTGGGCACCTGTAGTCCCAGCTACTTGGGAAGCTGAGGCAAGAGAATTGCTTGAACCCAAGAGTTTGAGGTTGCTGTGAGCTATGACTCCACAGCACTCTACCAAGGGTGACAAAGTGAGACTGTCTCAAAAAAAAAAAAAAAAAATCCTAACAAAAGTTTCACATCAAGAGCATTTTATCCATGAACCTGATTTTCTTTTGAAAGTGGGGGTAAAGAAAGGCTACTTTTATTCTGTTTTAGCCTTAGCTCCTCATGCAGGAGGCTACTTTGAAAATGTGGTTTCCTAAACATTTTTTTCAGCCGTGGCTATGGGCAGGGTGAGAGTTGGGGAAAGAAGGCCACCTGTCTTGGCCTTCTAGAGTGCCAGGATTACAGGTGTGAGCCAACATGCCCAGCCTTCTGTTAGGATCTTAATCATTCTTTTTTTGCAGTTTTTTATTGACAGAACAATAAAAAGGGGAGGGGTGTAGGAGGGCACATTTGGAAGATTATTTTTGTCAATGTAATAATTTTACCTATAAGAATCTCCCCCTGATTGAGTTGTCTGGATTGTGTAAGGACTAGAAAATAGGAAATGTGGGCCTGGTGTGTGGTGGCTCACACCTATAATCCTAGCCCTTTGGGAAGCTGAGATGGATGGACTCCTTGAGCTCTCAAGTTCGAGACTAGCCTGAGCAAAAGCAAGACCCCCATCTCTACTAAAAATAGAAAAACTGAGACAAGAAGATCTCTTGAGCCCAAGAGTTGGAGATTGCTGTGAGCTATGACATCATAGCACTCTACCCAGGGTGACAGCTTGAGACTCTGTCTGGGAAAAAAAAAAAAAAAAAAAAAGAAGAAAGGCCATTTCTGTGTGTGGGACTACAGGTGCCCACCACAATGCCCAGGTATCCAGGTATTTTTTTATTATAGTTGTCATTGCTTGGCAGACCCGGGCTGGATTCAAACCCAGCAGCTCTGGTATATACAGCTGGCGCCTTAGCTGCTTGAGCTACAAGCGCCAAGCTGGTCATTTGCGTTTATAAAACTGTCTTGTAGCTCTATAGCCTAACTGCAGTGACATTCAGTGTAAGGAAGAATGAGTTAATGCCAGTAGCTATGCATATCTTCACACTCAGATCAGCACCTCACATAGAGATGTGAAATGAAGCCATCCTTACAAACTGGCCTTTGATGACCTTGAATTTCTACAATTTTTAAAATTAATTTATTAATTTATTCTTTTTTTTTTTTTTTTTTTGAGACAGAGTTTCAAGCTGTTGCCCTAGGTAGAGTGCTGTGGCATCACAGCTCACAGCAACCTTCAACTCTTGGGCTTAAGTTATCCTCTTGCCTCAACCTCCCAAGTAGCTGGGATTACAGGCGCCTGCCACAATACCCAGCTATTTTTTGGTTATAGTTGTCATTGTTGTTTGGCAGGCCCAGGCTGGATTTGAATCCGCCAGCTCCAGTGTATGTGGCTGGCGCCTTAGCCACTTGAGCTACAGGCACCAAGCCTAATTTTTATTTTTAGAGATGAGTCTTGCTCTGTCTTCCAGGCTGGAGTGCAGAGGCCTTATCATAACTCACTGCAACCTCAAACTCCTGAAGCCATCTTCTTGCTTTCGCCTCCCAAGTAACTGGGACTAATTGTTTTTTTGTATTTTAAATTTTCCAACATTTTATTAGGCAATTTTTCAAACATACAGTACAGTTGAAAGAATTGTATACAGTGATCATCCATACATCCACCACATATATTTCTTTTTTTTTTTTTTTTTTTTGTGACAGAGCCTCTTTGTCATCCTTGGTAGATGCCATGGTGTCATAGCTCACAGCAATTTCAATCTCTTGGGCTCAAAGGATTCCCTTGTCTCAGCCTCCCAAGTAGGGACTACAGGTGCCCGCCACAACACCTGGCTATTGTTTAGAGATGAGGTCATACTCTGGCTCAAGCTGGTCTCAAACCTGTGAGCTTAGGCAATACACCTACCTTGGCCTCCCAGAGTGCTAGGATTACAGGAGTGAGCCATCACACCTGGTACAATTTCATAACTTTTTTCTTCTTCACACGTAGGGAATTTGTTCATAGGGAGGCCACAAGTTTTGTGCCCCTCATCACAGTGACCCCACATTCCTGTTAGGTGTGTTATAAACAAAGGAGCCATTCTTCAGGTCCTCTGCTCTGAGCACACCCCCTGCTTTTTTTTTTCTATTTATTTTTTGTAGAGATGGGGTCTTACTATGTTGCTGAGGCTGGTCTAAAACTCCTAGCCTCAACCGATCCTCTTACCTGAGCTTTCCAAAGTGCTAGGATTGTAGGTATGATTACTGTAGTGACTTCAGAGTAGGGAAGGGCCAGTTAATGCTAATAGCCATTGAGCCACCATGCCTGGCCTTAATTTTTTTTTCAAGACAGAGTCTCATTTTGTCACTCTTGGTAGAGTGTTGTGACATCACAGCTCACAGCAACCTCTAACTCTTGGGCTCAAGTGATTCTCTTGCCTCGGCCTCTCAAGTAGCTGGTTCTACAGGCGCCCTCCACAATGCCTAGCTATTTTTGTTGTTGTTGTTGCAGTTGTCATTGTTGGTTAGCAGGCCAGGGTCAGGTTTGAACCTGCCTGCCTTGGTGTAGGTGACTGGCACCCCTAACCACTAAGCTAAGGCACCGAACCCTTAAAGTTAGTTTTTGAAAATTGGTTTCAGAGGCTTTTTTTTTTTTTTTTTGGAGACATAGTCTCACAATGTCACCCTTGGTAGAGTGCTGTGACATCACAGCTCACAGCAACCTCAAACTCTTGGGCTTAAGCGATTCTCTTGCCTCAGCCTCCCAGTAGCTGGGACTACAGGTGCCCGCCACAATGCCCGGCTATTTTTGTTGTTGTTGTAGTTGACATTGTTGTTTGGCAGGCCCAGGCTGGGTTTGAACTCTCCAGCCCTGGTGTATGTGGCTGGCACCCTAGCTGCTGATCTGTAGGTGCTGAGCTCTGGCTTATTTTTTGTTGTAGTTGTCACTGTTGTTTGGCAGTCCTCGACCGGTTCCAACCTTCCAGCCCTGATGTTATGTGGCTGGCACTCCAGCTGCTGAGCTACAGGTGCCAAGACAGTTTTCAGAGACTTTAACCAGGGTGGCACCTGTGGCTCAAAGGAGTAGGGTGCCGGGCCCCATATGCTGGAGGTTGCAGGTTCAAACCCAGCCCTGGCCAAAAACTGCAGAGACTTTAACCATAGGTCCAAATTTTAGAAGATGAGTGAGTATGCCATTTTTATTTTTGTGGGTGTATAAGACTACTAGCCCCAAAGCATATGTGTTGTAGACTGGATAACATTAAATGGATGTTAAGCCCTGGGAGGGCATCTAGTAACTATGCCTGATCTTCCTAAGGATCTCTGGAAAAGCAAAAGGAAACTGTAAGCCTCAGGTGTGGGATGTTGTTTCTCACCTCAGGCTAATGGGAAGCTACCCTAAGGTATACTTGTTGAGCACTTAGTCCTGCAGCAGTGTATACAAAGTGCAACACAGACCCTCGCTCTCAAAAAAATGTAATCTACCTGGGAAAACAACTAGGTAAAAAAAAAGGAAGTTAGCCACTGTGTACAATAAAGTGCGCGCTAACTCCTAGTAACAGTAAGTACAGGGAAGTGACAGGGACTTAAGTACAAAAGAAGCGGTTTCGTTTATTTATTTAGAGACAGTCTCACTTTGTCGCCCTCGGTAGTGCCGTCACATCACAGCTCACGGCACCTCAAACTCTTGGGCTTAAGCGATTCTCTTGCCTCAGCCTTCCGAGTAGCTGGGACTACAGGCGCCCGCCACAACGCCCCGCTGTTTTTGGAGATGAGGACTCGCTCTTGCTCAGGGTGATCGCGATCTTGTGGCTATCCACCTGCCTGGGCCTCCCAGAGCCGCCGCGCCCGGCCTTGGAAGCGGGTTTAAAGCAAGTTTTGTAAGAAAAGTACAAGGAGCTGGACGAGGTCATATTCTGGACAAGGATAAATGTCTCCGGAGTTTTTGTAAGCTACCATACTTACACCCAATTTGGTGGTGACTAATGCCTAACTGGACTAATACAAATAGTGACAAGTGTCTTCTCTGCCCCATATCCGCCAAAAGAGGAACGCTTCCAGAAAGGCAGGGAGAGTCCGAGACGAATGACTTGGCATGCCGGGGATTGTAAGCTCTCCAAAGACCCACGCCCCGCTGGATCTCCAGGAGTGCCGCCTTCCGCTGACCGCCTTCCTGCGGGTGGGAGTGGGCGAGCTGGGGTCCAATGAGGAAGCAATAACGTGGCAGCCACCCACGAGCCGGCAACCTCATCAACCTCATCCGCCCGCCCCTCCGGGAGCCTAGCTCCGCCCCCGAGCGGGATCTACCATCCAGCGCCGCGAAGGAGGGGGGAAAACAGTGCCCTCTCCTGCCGGGAGACTGGGAGGAGCCCCACCACCCCCCGCCGCGTTCAGTGGTGGTGCCGGCGCTCCGTCAGCGGCGGCTCCACCCTCTTCCGGCCCTCGGCGTCCCTGGCCGCGTTCACCTCTGCCGGTGCATGCTGCGCCTCTCCGAGCGGAACATGAAGGTGCTTTTGGCTGCGGCCCTCATTGTGGGCTCCGTCTTCTTCCTGCTGCTGCCAGGACCCTCCGCGGCCGACGAGAAGAAAAAGGGGCCCAAAGTCACCGTCAAGGTCTGGGCTCTCCTCCTCGCCCTGTCGCCAGGCCCACCTCTGCCGTCTGGAGTCTGGCCTCGGCGCCGCTAGCCAGTGATGGCCAAGATTTAGGGTTTCGGAGCTCGAGCTTGGGTGGCTACGCTTCGCCCCTCCCTAGCTCCCGGCTGTGGCCTCGTGGCGGCTGAGCCGTCTTATCCATTCTGACCAGGGAACGACCCTCTCTGACGGCCCCTGCCCTGACACGACCCAGAGACTTACTTGGTGCTCGGGATGCCAGCGGTGGCAGACGCCGGCAAGTTTAGTCTTTTTTGCAAAAACTGGGGAGATGGTGAAAAATATGCTTGACCAATTACGAATCCTTTCTCTCCTTAAGCCAATTTTTAGGTACTTCCAGTAACAAAGCACAGTAAATGCACTTTAAATTTGCGTGGTAAGCTTAGGTTTCCCTCTTTATGGGTTTTCTTTATGTTAATTTCTAGAATTGGGGGTTATCCTATAGTCTAAGGAGAATGTAAACAAACATGTATTCCAGGAATAGGGTCTGGAGCTTTCATTAGATTCTCACTGGGTTTTTGCCTACACCAAAATCAGTTTCAGAATCCTTCTGTAGAAATATGGCTTTGTTCTCTGCCCCATCCTCGGGGTATCCTTTTGTGCTGTACTTTCCCTAGCAAGGTCTTCTTAAAAGAACCTGAGTTTGAAATGGTCTTTTTCCTCAGGTGTACTTTGACCTACGAATTGGAGATGAAGATGTAGGCAGAGTGGTCTTTGGTCTGTTTGGAAAGACTGTTCCAAAAACAGTGGATAATTTTGTGGCCTTAGCTACAGGAGAGGTAAGTGGCCAGAGTAGAGGTTGTCAACTCAAATGAAGTGAATTTTGTAGTAGGGATGGCAGTGAACTGAACTGCAGCATGAAGCTGGGCTGTAGTAGTAGCCCTCTCTGGATACCAACTAACTGTTGTCCTGGGATCCTAGTTTTGTCCTGCCTGAAGAGTAAAGTGGATACAACTTCCCAGGTAGACTTCACATTGGGTGATGGCACCAGGTTTCAAGGGCACAATAGCGCCTCCTTTGAGAAAGTTTGTGTTTTAACTTTCCATCAACCCTTCAAATGACCTTTTTCCTTAGGAAGTTTTATTGCATTTGTTCATATGATTGGAAGAAACGAGAGGCTCATTATGTGAAGTAGAATTTTGTAAAGTCCAGCTCGGCACCTGTAGCTCAAGCAGCTAGAGCGCCAGCCCCATACACCGGAACTAGCGGGTTCAAATCCAGCCCGAGCTGCCAAACAACAACTTTAACCAAACAACAACTTTAACCAAAAAATAGCCGGGTGTTGTGGCAGGTACCTGTAATCCCAGCTACTTGGGAGGCTGAGGCAAGAGAATCACTTAGGCCCAAGAGTTTGAGGTTGCTGTGAGCTGTGACACCATAACACTCTATCCCGAACGACAGTTTTAGACTGTCTCAAACAAAAAAAAAAGAAATTTTGTAAAGTCTGAATTTTTTTTTTTTTTTTTTTTTTTTTTTTGAGGCAGTCCCACTTTGTTGCCCTCAGTAGAGTGCTATAGTGTCATAGCTCACAGCAACATCAAACTCTTGGGCTGAAGTAGCCTTCCTGCCTCAGCCTCCCCAGTAGCTGAGACTACAGGCACCTGCCATAATGCCCAGCTGTTTTTTTTTTTTTGTTGTTGTTGTTTGTTTGTTTAAGATATGGGGTCTCGAACTCCTGAGCTTCAGCACTCTACCTGCCTTGGCCTAGCGGGTGTGAGCCACTGCACCCGGCCTGTCTGAGGATTTTTATAAAGGCAAAGGAATTCCCCAGTCTGTGCCTGGCCTGAAGTCCCTGCTCACGCAGTAGCCCACTAAAAGGTGAATCTGGCCAGTAGTGTATCCCTTCTGTGAGCAGGAGTTCTGGGATGGGTTTCTGTTGAACCTATTTGATGTCTGCCTCCTGCCTCATACCACCTCCTTACCTTCTCTTCCCTTTTAGAAAGGATTTGGCTATAAAAACAGCAAATTCCATCGTATAATCAAGGACTTCATGATCCAGGGCGGAGACTTCACCAGGGGAGATGGCACGGGAGGTAACCTGGGCCTCTGGGGGAGACATAGGTCTGTGTAGGCTCCAAGATGGGAGGGCCAGTCTGTGTGGATTAGACAGACTCAAGCCTTTTATCTGCTTTGAGACCAACTACACCCTCTAAAGGGAACCCTGTACAAAGGAGGAGTAAAGCGTGGACCTATGATAGACCTAAAAAGACCTCTCCCAGGTGGCAGACTTGTGGTGCAGGCTTACACCCTGGTGATGTTTCTCCCATACTTATTTGGGGTGAGAGTTGGGGAAGGTGGCATGTGTGTAAGCACAGTGAAGATACGGGTAAGCAGTTGGAGGTCAGGAATGTAAGGCCTGTGTGGACCACCTTGGAAGCCCCAGCAAGAGTAAGAAAAGTTGCTTTCTTTGGCAGATCCCACCAGACTCTACTCTGCAAGGGCCACCTGTCACCTCTGCTTAATTTGTCCACATAGGACAGAGAGACAGATACTGTGGACTAATCCGTGGTTCTCATTGAGCTTAGGTGCACAGCCCGTTGTTGACTCAGACCAGTGCTGAGATTGGAGGACAACTCACTCCATCAATGACTATTTCCTAGGCAAGGCTCTGTGCTGCATGTTGACATTGTAAAAATGAGTGGGACAGCAGCTCCCCTTCACTTAATGCGTCACAATTTACAAGTGGACCATGATATATCTTTTAGGATTCAGGCTCTGGCCTCAGGTTGTTTATCATTTAGGTGGGAAGAATAAGGAGAAAACTCTAGAAAGCTATGGAACAAGGCAACAGTGGACTAAAAGGCACAAACAGAATACAAAGAACTGTATGCCTGGGGGCAGGCACAGTTGTGCTTCATCCATTGTCTGCCACCTTCTTGACCTCAGGCAGATGCATTCTTGGAGCTTCTGTTTCCTCTTCTGTAAAGCAGGGGTGAGGAGAGGTATGGTACTGTGAGGATCAGTGTAGATCTTGAGTGTTGAGTGCCTGGCATGCATTGAGTGCTCAGTAAAGTCAGCCACTGTTGAAGTGTGGATGAGCAGAGACAGGAATCCACCCACTACACAATCAGAAACATCTCCCTAGTTAGCACTGGCCTGGGACTGTTTCCCAAGCCACAGGATGAAGATAGGTGCATTGAGAAGGAAAAATGGGTTTTGCATGCAAATAAGTTTGAAAAGTGTTGGGTAAACAAAATGAAAATGACCTCTTTATTGCTGGGTTTCTCAGGGTTGAATGCACAGTGTCACTCTCCAAGAGGTAACAAGGAAAAAGAAAAAATTTTCAGTGTTTTTTGTGGAATCAGCTTTGGAACTAGGACCTCTGAAATCACATAAAAATCTGTTTTCAGCTCCCTCTGTCATGTCCCCAAACCCCACATGGACAGACACATTACATACATTCATAGCTGCCTTTTATGTTCATTCATTAATAAGAGGCTTTGACTCTCCAGAACCCAAATGGTAGTCCTCTTCCTGCCCCTTCCCACCCACCTCTGGCAGCTTTCAGTTTTGCATCTGTGACCCTGTCTTTTGTGCTCTTAGAAAGCCAAGCTGCTCAGTCACAGCAGTCCTTTTCTGTTTTGTTTGGTTTTTGTTTTTGTTCTAGACAGAGTCTCACTCTGTTGCCCAGACCAGAATGAGTGCTGTGGCATCAGCCTAGCTCACAGCAACCTCAAACTCTTGGGTCCAAGGAAGAGTTTGCCAGCCTCCCAAGTAGCTGGGACTATAGGCACCTGCCACAATGCCTGGCTATTTTTAGAGATGGGGTCTTGCCTGGCCCTAATTTTTCTGCTTTTAGCAGAAATGAGGGCTTTCTCTTGCTCAGGCTGGTCTCAAACTCTTAAGCTCAACAGATCCTCCTGCCTCTGCCTCCCTAGAGTGCCAGGATTATAGGCATGAGCCACCACACTCAGCCAGCAGTCCTTTTCTAGAAGGTTCCTACCTCCCCGGCTCTCCTGCATAGCTCTCTCTCCACCAAAGTCCCTCCATGGCAGGCCTCAGGCCATAGCCAAGGGTAACTGATAATATGTGCCTTATGTTAAAGCCATAAGCTATTCACTACATCCACCAGGCCTTACTTGGTGTCAGTATGGTTTGTTTCTGAGGCCAGAGGATAGGGAGGGGACAGCTTTTATGTCTTTGTACTCCACTCAAGCCTAGAGGCACAGAGGACAGATTGAATCCCTTCGATCCTCACCCCAAACATCTGCTTGATTTGGGCCAACCCCGCTCCCCTGACCTACTCTGTCTCCCCAGGAAAGAGCATCTATGGTGAACGCTTCCCTGATGAGAACTTCAAACTGAAGCACTACGGGCCTGGCTGGGTGAGCATGGCCAATGCAGGCAAAGACACCAACGGCTCTCAGTTCTTTATCACTACAGTCAAGACAGCCTGGCTAGATGGCAAGCATGTAGTGTTTGGCAAAGTTCTAGAGGGCATGGTGAGTTCAGAGTTGGGAGCTAACCTGGGCAGTCCTCACTGGGAATCTAACACAGACCCTGGGGCAGGAGCTCCATACGTTTCATCCCTTTCCCAAAAGAACCCAACCCAGAAATTTAGACCCATGCTCCTATCACCTAACCTGGGGGTAATCCAGAATAAATAGGCTATCCATGCCCCCAAGATTCTAAATTCTCCCAGGCCCCAGCAGAGCCCCACCAGGAGGCCTAGTTCAGGCTGCACCAACTGCAGAAATCTCTGTCCCATCATTCACTTAATGAGGTCTGGCTCGCATCACTGAGTTGTTCAGAGTACAGCTGAACATGAATGTCCCTAAGAAGCTACTCTGCAGCCAACCTCCTCTTTCTTATCTTTGCCCACCCTATTCCAAGGAACAAAATTTCTGCATCTTCTTCTCAAATCTGCTTTGCCCCGGCCTTGGCCTAGCACCCTATCCATGAGTCCATTAGGATTTTGGTGCTTCAAGTTTTGTGTGCAGTTGATCACATTTGGGACTCAGCCCGCCTGAACCAGATGCCAGGGCCTCTGTCCTGAGTTACCAACTCACTATGCCCTCTTGCTCCTGCCTTGCCAGGATGTGGTACGGAAGGTGGAGAACACCAAGACAGATGGTCGTGACAAGCCCCTAAAGGATGTAGTCATTGCAGACTGTGGCAAGATCGAGGTGGAGAAGCCCTTTGCCATTGCCAAGGAGTAGGGCTGCAGGGACCCTTCCATTTGATTAGCAGTCTATGCAGGCCCTGTTGCTGTTGTGGGGGTGAAGATAGTCTACCACGGGGCTCTCTGTGCCCTGGCCCTAAAGCTGGCATCTGACACAGCGGACCCACTTCCCTCACATTCCACAAGTCCACGGGCCCAGTTTTATAACAAATTCCTGCCAACACTGACCAATAAAAGAAAAAGGGTTTTTTTATAACCTGCGTATGGGCTGAGTTATTGAGCATGTAGCACCTCAAAGTCTACATCCCAGCGTGCCTGCCCCTTCCCTGGGCTCTACCTGAAACCTTGGGCCCAGGTGTTACCCACAAAAAGGGACCTTTTTGCTCCTTGCTTCTAAAGTGGGCCGGCTTCTGTGCCTCAACTTCTACTCCCTCACTGCTGCTGCTTTGTCTGCATTAAGAAATATACCTATACCTTGGGCAGCACCTGTGGCTCAAAGGAGTAGGGCACTGGCTGCAAATGCCAGAGGTGGCAGGTTCAAACCCAGCCTCTGCCAAAACTGCAAAAAAAAAAAAATATATATATATATATACGTATACCTCTTCATAGCTTACCTCTAAATTGACTTCTTCCTCTAATCTTGGCCTTGCCTTGGCCCTTGGCTCTATCAACACAAATCCTACTACCCCCAGCTACCAGTGCAAGTTGAGTTCAGAGCCTTGAAGGGGATAAGGCACAACTGCACCTTGTGTAGTTAAGTTCTAGGTCTGGGCCAAAGGAGGACCTAGCCTTATATGGAGCCCATAGGACTGAGGCACATGACTGTCCTGGAACGTGGCCCAACAGCCTCTGGGCTGCTCAGGGCATTGGTGGCAGAGGAGCAGGGTGACTGGCAGCATTTGGCTGGTCTTCAGCTGGGCTGACAGTGAAGCTGTAGAGGCCCTGGAGCACACCATTCACCACCACGTTAGGCAGAAGTTCTGTGGGACAGAAGTAAACAGGAGGAAGGAGTTGAGGGCTGTAGGGAAAGCTATAGGTCTGACCCCAAGCCCGTAGCTCCCCAGGCTTCTGCTCATGGGCTCAGCACCCCTTGGGAGTAGAAGCCCCTGCCAAGGCAGCAGGTAACAGCTGTCCACCCCAAATGAGGGTCTTGGCACTCCCAGGTCACATTCTGTTTACATCAGCTGTGTACCACGGCTGAGGAATGGAGACCAGGGGAGCCTAGCTTCATGTGTCTCCAATGCAGGCCACAGGGGCACAGGAACAGCAGCTGGTAGCCTCAAAGGACAGCAGGAGAGGTGCTAGCAGCCGGGGATTCTGGGAACTGCGAAATAGCAAGTTCGCCCCCACCACCCTAGTACCTAAACCCTAAATGTGGGTTCTAGTCAGAGGTACTGCCTCACCTGGGGAGGAGGTGCAAATGTAGGGGTCCACGCAGAAGCTCAGGACAGGCCGGTGGTGCAGCTGTGAGCTGGAAGGAAAGACATCATGAGCCATGGAAAAGAGAATCTAGAGATGGAGGTCACCGTGGACCCACAAAGGAAAAGGTGAACAAAAGGTGGACTCAGGAGGCACCGGCAGCACAGGCCACAGGGTCAGAGAAGACCGGCCGGAAGAAGCAGGCCTGCCTCCCAGCACACGGCCACTAGGGGGCAGCAGGAGCCGCGCACGGGCCAGGGCTTCGACTTGCCTGCTGTCGCCAGGCAGGAACTTCCCCAGGGTGCTGAAAAGGAGAGAGACACAGTGAGCTACTTGGGGATGCCCACAAAGCGTGAGGAAGGGGTGGAGACACAAAAGCCCCAAACATGTCCGCCCAGGAGACCACTGCTTCTGTTTCTAACAAGCCCAGTTCCGGAGGTGGCTGGGGTAACCAAGGCTGTCCAAAAAAGCCGTTTCCCTCTACCTGGCTCAGGAAAGCTGAGGAGGGAAGTCATGTCTCAGAAGCAGTGAGAACTAGGGCCTGGCAGATGTGAGCTGGAAAAGGGCTTTGCCTCCAAAACCTTTCTTCACCAGCTTGCTGCTGAAGGCCCCTATCCTCCCCCCCACCCACCCCCACACACATACCCTTACCCCCAACTGTCAGCCTTAGGGTCTGTAGGGAAGTGCCGAAGTCTCAGGAATTCCAGCACCTCCTTGGGTACATCCTGGTTCAAGTATAGGATGCCCTGGAGAGGAGAGGAAACCCATCATCAGATCTAGCTACTAATTTGCACAGCGAATGAAAATGCAGAACCTTTTGTGTCAAAGTAATTAATCTGAAGACAGCAGATGATTACACCAAGCTCGGGGCCCTTCTGAGCCTGGATCCTGTGTGACTGCACAGATTGTACCCCATGAAGTGGCCTGGCTGTGCTGCTCCAGGGAAGGACACCCCTACATCCCATCACGGCAGCACGCACAGGAGAGGAACAGAACTAGCTTTCATTGGGCTGGGGGCTGCTTGCCTTCCTGTTACCTCATTCAATCCTGTCAATAATTCAGAGAGGGATGTTTGGACGCATTACTGTTCAGAAAATGGACACCTGATGATAATGAGTATCATCCCCAAGTTTTTGGACCCCGTATACTCCACACCTGTCTGGGCCACACCCCTGGTACAGCAAGCTGGGGGCAACAGAATGTGTCCCCCACCCACCTGGATATAGGCCTCCAAGCCCTGTCGGCGCTGCTCCAATCCTCTGGTCCTCCAGTTGGGCAGGCGCTTCGAGGGGAAGTCGGGCACTTTGTACAGTTTCTTGAGCTGCAGGTTACCACGGTGTGACGACAGCATCCCCACTCATCCAAGCCCACTTCACCCTAGCCAACAACCCTCCCAATCTCCCGTTCCGGCGCTATCCTGGAACAGACCCTGGTGAGTGGTATTCGGGACAGGGACGAGTGGTTTCCCAAACCCACCCACAGAAGTTTCCCAAACCCACCCCTAGAAGCCGGGGAGGCGGGGCCTTGTCCGCGGCGCAGTGCCGCCCAGATCGCACCCTGCGTGCGATGGAACCCACAGCCCACCGGAGTCTGGCCTGGACCTGCCGCACTCCAGGGGATGAGGTAGCAATGGCGGGGGGGCAGTGGGGGGCCTGGGCTGGGGCCAGAGTTCGCCCTCCCGCTCCCCCGGGGCCGGGCAGGGGCTGCACTGGGGTCATCCGGTCGCCGGCGCCTGCTCACCCGCTTGTGCAGCGCGTGGAACTCGCTGTAGCGCCTTAGCACGGCGTGTCTGCGCCCGCTGCACAGCACCTCCACTCGGAACACCTGGCGGGCAGGCGGTGCGCGTGAGGCCCCGCGGGAAGACACGGCAAGACCCGCGCGCAGCGAGGCACCCTCCCTCCTAGGCACAAAGCAGCCTTGCTACGCTGTCCTCCCCGGAGACCCTCCCGCGCTCCCCGCGCACCTGGAGAAAGGGCAGGCGGACTCGCCCTCTGCTCCATGTGGTCCCTAAAAGCCTGAACTACGGTGCGCGGCGCCGGCACATCGAGGCCCTAAAACCTTCCACAAGCTGTCCCTCGACGGTCCAGCCCGCCGCGCTCAGATGTCCCAGCCCCGGGTGCAGCGTCCCATTGCGCTCCGCAAGGAGAAATCTTACAAGTCCCCGCGTCCCTCCCCAGTCAGCGGCTCCGCTCACCATGTGGCCTTTCTCTGGGTTCTGCCTGGGCCCTTGGGACTCGGGTCCCACCGACGGGATGTGAACTTCCAGCATCCGCGCCCCGGACAGTGCCCCTGCTCTGGCGACGCTGGGAGCCTGAGCTCCCCGGAGCTGACTGTGGACCCCGTGCGGCGGTCCCGCCCAGCCCCGAGGCCCCGCCCCGCTCAGACCCCGCCCCTCCCCTTGAGCCCCACCGGCCCCGCCTCTCGCCGGCCCCGCCCCGCCCCTCGGGCCCCCGGCCCCGCCCCGGGCGTTCCCTCTTGCCGCCAGGTCCGGACTCCAGAAGATTAGGCGGATCGCCGAGCGGCTGCACCCCGGGGCGGCCGCTGAGTCTAGTGGGGACGCAGCGCGGGGTGGGGAGTGCTCGGCGGAGAGCCAGTCATTCGTCAAACACTTACTGAGCGCCCACTGACGCCGCAACGCGGGAGAGCCACAATTTCCCCGATTCTTTTGGAGCGCCTACTAAGGACCAGTGGGGCGCCAGGAGTGGACTGAGGCGGGCCCAGGCCTCAGCGTGGGCCCCTGGGGACCAACCAGCGACGTTCCCGGCGTTCCTCAGACCCTTCCCGGGACCAAGCCTTTCCTCTTTTCAGCCTGGTTCCCTGGGAGCGCGGCCTGGCCCCCACCCGCTTTCAGTGCATCCACGGGCTGTTCCATTCCTGCATGTTTTTATATATCCGTCCATCCATCTATTCGTATCTTTCAGTCCTAACCTGCTCCAGGCTGTTTGCCAGAAAGAGGCAGTTTAGGGACCTACAGCTCTGATTTGGGAGTCAGACAAGATTTCAGGAATTGTGCAGATCTTCGCTCATCTACAAAATAGGGTAATATGCTTCCTGCAGTAGAGTGTGTAAACATTGAGATGGTTCATGTCCAACCCTTACAGAGTAGGTGTGGAGTAAAGGGCAGTGTGATGGTAGATTTGTCCTGGATGGGAGGACAGGGCAGTGAATAATGTCCTGGATGGGAGGACAGGGCAGTGAATGGTGAAGGCAGCATGTCCTCCCCTCCGGGTAGCTGCTTCCTGGGTATGTGGCAGGAATTTAATCCAGAGCTCTCTCACCCCGTGTGTTGGGAAGGGCCTCTGCTCTCAGCTGTAGGGGAGCTTTCCGGACCCTGGTGTGGACTCATGGAAGGGAAACATGCATAACAAGGAGGGCTATGCTTTCCTTTCCTCCCTGGCACTCTAGGACCCCATTGCTCAGACAGCTCTCCTGTCAGCCTATGGGACATCTCCAACTCCTGCTGTCCAGAGAGGCCTCTCTTGGGATCCTCAGACTTCTTGGTCAACCATCCTGATGACTGTCATCTGTCTCCGGAGTCTCCCTGTTTTTCCTTGCCTCCATTCTCAATATAAGGTCCATTCTCTACCTTAACAGCACAAGCTATTATCAAGGCATCTGCTTACCACCTTTCAATGGCTTCCCATTGTATTTCCAATAAGACCCACTCTCCCTATCACATCTACAAAGCTCTACATAACCCAGCCCGTCTTCCACCTTATTTCCTCTCCGTTCCCCTTTGTGCATCAGGCTCCAGTCATTGTGACCTTCCTGTTCTTCGAACCAGACATGCTCTTTCTTACCTCAGGCCCTTTGCACTAACGTTTGCTCTACCTGGAACACTTTTCCTTTGCTCTTCACCTGGCAGGCTCACCTTCTAATTCTTAGCTTAAAATTCACATCAATGAGGCTTCCTTCCTGACCATCCAACCACATCACCCTGTCTGTGCACTTACTACAATCTGCAACTTTTTTTTTTTTTTTTTTTTTTTTTTTGGTAGAGACAGAGTCTCACTTTATCTCCCTCGGTAGAGTGCTGTGGTGTCTCGGCTCACAGCAACCTCCAGCTCCCAGGCCTAGACAATTCTCTTGCTCAGCCTTGCGAGCAGCTGGAACTACAGGCACCCGCCACAACGCCCGGCTATCTTTTTTTTGCGGTTTCAACCCACCACTCTCAGTATATGGGGCCAGCGCCCTACCCATTGAGCCACAGGTGCCGCCCATACAATCTGCAATTATTGTGTTTATTGTGTGTCACCATGGCGCCAAGCATTTAGTAGACACTCAAAAAACATTTGTTGATTGAAAGACTCTGTGAATGAATGGGCAGTGGTGGTGGTGAGAATGTTGAGTCTGGAAGGGAGTCAACTTGGGAAGGCAGGGAGCAGGGCTGCTGAAGAGTTACAAGGCCTGCCTGCAGGAGGATGACAGTAAGAATCCCCTTCCCACTCTGAGGGACACACCTCTCTCCCTCTACCTCTTGCATGCTTGCACTTGTCCACTTTATCCATTTACTTAATTTTCAGTCCTGAGAAGCCTCAAATCAGTAGGTTTTCATCACCAGGATTATGGCTGGACAAGTTATGGAAGGAGATTTTATGCAACTGACTTGTGAAACGGCTGGTAGTAAACCTCTAGCTCCTAATTCCACAGCATTCCATGGTACAAGAGTGTAGGCCCACATGAAGGAAAAAAAGATCCTTTACCTGGAAGCATTTAAGATGTCTCTGGGAAGATAAAAGAAGATTTGGAGAATATTTTTCTATAAAGAGGAACACACAAGATGATGTAAACTCCGAAGTAGTAATTACAGTAAAAGGAAGAGTTTTCTTACTTTTATTTTCTGTATCCTTTAGGAACTGGCCGGCTCAGCATATGAACACTGTTAAGTTCCAGACTCTATATGATTGGTATTTAACCTCACAGGGACTTCTCTTTTTTAAAAGGAGCTGTTTTACTGTAGAAAACTAGTTAGGCATCATGGCAGGTGCCTGTAGTCCCAACTACTCAGGAGGCTAAGCCAAGAGGATTGCTTGAGCCCAAGGGACTGAGGTTGCTGAGTTTTGACACCATGGGACTCTACCCAGAGCAACAGAGTGAGACTGTTTCTCCAAAAAAAAAAAAAAAAAAAGAAAGAAAGAAAGAAAGAAAAAAGGGAGCTGTTTTACTATACAAATCTTTTGTCTTTTCTCCCTCACTATTTATGATATAAATTTAATTTAAACTTGGTGAGAGAAAGTTACCTGAAAATACCTTGATCACATTTTCTTGGCCAGGGTATTTCCATATTAAATTTTTGTTGTTCTCAAATTTTGGCAATCATCATCACCTCTTTTAAATCTCAGATGATAGTGCCCTGGCTAGATTTCTCTGAATGCTAGGTCGGGTAGAGCCAGAGAGTGGGCATTTTGACAAGTTCCTTGGTGACACTCTTGGGCCTGATTGGGGAACATGTTTGCTGCTCTGTACAAGTGTGGAGCCCACAGCTTGCTGCTTGGAGGCAGGACCAACGTCTGAGAGCAGGGTAGAAAGAGCTGGGGGGAAGATGTCCCCGCAACTCATCCCTGCTCCTGCCTTGGCCTGCAGCTCTTGTCTTGGCGAGGGCCCTCGCCCTCTGCCCCTAGCACACAAAGCCCCTTTCAGCAACAGGGCTTCTGCTGCGCCAGCAGAAGCTGTTAAGGAGGTTTGGTTAACCCTGTTAAGAAAACAAACCGCCCTGGGCTACAGGCTGGTGGCGCCCCCGCTGGGCACAGAGGCTGGATTCTTCTCTGTGCCTGTGTTGGGTGGGCGGTAGCGGTGGGGTGGGCTGGCTGAGGGAGGCCCAGCCACACAGGACAGCCTGAGCCAGAGTGGGCCCTTGGCTGTTTAACCCAAGCCCAGCTGGTCACTTGTGCAACCCCAGACAACCCCAAGGTCCTTATCCATCCTTATCCCAAGGTCCTCACAAAATGGAGAGTTGTGTGTGGCTTAAATGACATCAGCTTCCAAAAGTCTAGCATGGGGCCTGACACACAGTAAATGAATGTCAGCTATTATTGTTTGCCTGAATTATATAAATTTGCTGTTTTTGGATGGGCATGATGGCTCACGTCTGTAATCCTAGCACTCTGGGAGGCCGAGGTGGGTGGATTGCCTGAGTTCATAACCAGCCTGAGCCAGAGCAAGACCTCTAAAAAAAATAGCTGGGTGTTGTGGCCAGTGCCTGTTGTCCCAACTATATGGAAAGCTGAGGCAAGAGAATCACTTGAGCTCAAGAGTTTGAGTTGCTGTGAGCTGTGACACTAACAGCACTCTACTGAGGGTGCCAAAGTGAGACTCAGTCTCAAAAAAAAAAAAAAAAGAAAAAAAAAGTGTTGCTTTTGTACCAAAATAGTGAGATACTGTCAATTAAATATGGTTCATACTAATATAGGTATATCAACAACAAACACAAAGTATTTATTTATTTTTGAGACAGAGTCTCAAGCTGTTGCCCTGGGTAGAGTGCCATGGCATCACAGGGCAGAGCAACCTCAAATTCTTGGGCTTAAGCAATTCTTTTGCATCAGCCTCCCAAGTACCTGGGACTACAGGTGCCCGCCACAAACACCTTTTTTTCCTGCCTCTTTTGTACATACATTTTAATGAATTTAAAATAATAAAATATAATAAAAATTAAAAACATAACTTTTATGTTTGAATACTGGATTTTGGTATAAGATGTCTTTAAAATATTAGGCCAGGGTGGTGCCGGTGCCAAGTGGATAGGGCGTCAGCCACTATACACCGAGGCTGGTGGGTTCAAACCTGGTCTGGCCAGCTAAAACAACAATGACAACTGCAACAACAAAAAGTAACCAGGTGTGGCAGGCACTGTGGTCCCAGCTACTTGGGAGGCTGAGGCAAGAGAATAGCTTAAGCCTAAGAGTTCGAGGTTGCTGTGAGCTGTGATGCCACAGCACTCTACCCAGGGAGACAGCTTGAGACTCTGTCTCCAAAAAAAAAAAAAAAAAAAAATTAGGCCAGGGCACAGTGGCTCACGCCTGTAATCCTAACACTCTGGGAGGCTAAGATGGGTGGATTGCCTGGACTCACAGGCTCCAGACCAGCCTGAGCCAGAGTGAGACCCTCCCCATCTAAAAATAGCCGGGCGTTGTGGTGGGCGTCTGTAGTCCCAGCTACTTGGAAGACTGAGGCAAGAGAATCGTTTAAGCCCAAGAGTTTGAGGTTGCTGTGAGCTGTGACATCATAGTACTCTATTGAGGGTGACAGAGCGAGACTCTGTCTCAAAAAAAAAAAAAAAAAATTAACTGGTCATGGTGGCATTCATCTGTAGTCCCAGCTACTGGAAAGGCTGAGGCAGGAGGATCACTTGAGCCCAGGAGTTCGAAGCTGCAGTGCACTTTGATGAGGCCACTGCACTCTAGCCTGAGCAAATGGAAATGAGACCCTATCACAAAGCAAACCAACAATTAACTATTTCAACTACTAACTTTGTGATCAGGATTTTCCTGATTTCTTCTACATTACAACAAAAAAATTCATTAATCAAAAGCAGAGCTTCTTGCTCATCAAAATAACCTCTGAGTTCCTACTGATTGCTGCCTCTTTATTTTTTTTATTTATTTTTGCAGTTTTTGGCCAAGGTCAGGTTTGAACCCACCACCTCTGGTATATGGGGCCAGCACACTATTCCTTGAGCCACAGGTGGCTGCCCCTGATTGCTGCCTCTTTAGTATGTTTTAACAAATTTGAAATAATAAATTATAGTAACATTTAAAAACATAATTTTTATGTTTGAATACTGGATTTAGGTGTAAGATGTCTTTAAAAATAAAAAGAGGCTTGGCGCCTGTGGCTCAAGTGGCTAAGGCACCAGCCACATACACCTGAGCTGGCGGGTTTGAATCCAGCCCAGGCCCGCAAAACAACAATGACAGCTGCAACCGAAAAATAGCCGGGCATTGTGGCGGGCTCCCAGCTACTTGGGAGATGGAGGCAGGAGAATCACTTGAGCCCAGGAGTTGAAGGTTGCTGTGAGCTGTGATGCCACTGCACTCTACCCAGGCAACAGCTTGAGGCTCTGTCTCAAAAAAAGAAAAAGAAAAAAAAAAAGTTCTCCTGCTAAGACATTTAAAATTACTAAACTTCTACAAACGGAGGAAAGTGAAGTGTGAGGAAGGAAGGAAAGTAGGTGCTCGAAAAGGCTAGGCTTTGAAGGCACCAGTGACACGCACATCCTGCCCAACCTGAGAGCAAGGCTGGGCCCAGGGCCAGCTGGTGACCTGTTTCCCAAGACGTACATAGATTGCAGACCCAGGGCTCCAGCCAGGAATGTCACTTCTAGAAGCCGCCTGTCCCCTGCCCAGATATGATAGAGGCAGCTCAGCTGATTTAGACAGACTGACTCAGGGCTAACCCTGGGGAGCCTGCAGAGGCCACCCCAGCACTTCCCATGTCCCAGCTTTCCAGGCAGATCTTTCTGGAGATAGAATGACTCCTAACACCTCCTCAGCGGGGTACATCTGTCAGCCAACCAGTCTGGCCCCTCTGGTGTGCGAGCCAGGAATAAAGACACACTCAGATCCCTCCAGTAACAGGCCTTTATTGTGAAGACAGCTGTGGGACCAAGAACTAAGGACAATAGGTGAAGGCCAGGAGCGACAGCAGCTCCACGCTTGGAGTTCTGGAAGGGAGGTGGCCCTGCCTCACACTCTAGCAGGGGCAGCTCCCCTCTGCAGGGTGTGGTCAATAGCCATGAATAGTCCCTTAGATACCCACCAAAGTTGCTTCTTATCTTTCAGCCTCTGCACAGCCGTCTTGGGAGAGTATCTCACAGGGGTAGAGAAGTTCAAATGCTTACAGTCCATGTACCCAAATGGGGCTTGTTCTTAACAAGGCTATGGTGTAAATTTATTCAGGTCGTTAAGAAAACAGTTTAGTGGGTTAATTTCCAGGTTCTCTTGTCCATCCCTGTCTAGATTGTGTGGGATATGGCATGGCAGACAAGCTGAGTTAAGAGGCAATCTTATTTAAAAACAAAAAAAAAAGATGGGGTGGGCAGAGATGAAAAAAAAAAAAAATAAAGAAAGGCAATGAGTAAAACTCTGAGGGTCTCAGCTCTGATGTGATCTTGGGCCAGCTGCTCAAGCTCTCTGAGCTCCAGGTTCTTAACATAAGACCAGGCAGCTCAAAATTGCAGGATGGGGGTGCTGGATTAAAAATTAGAAATGCCTTTAAGCCCTGAGCACACTGCCTGGCACAGAATGTTCAATAGATGGCAGTCCTTACTATAGTTAATAATTAGGCCCTGGGGAGGGAAGGGACTATCAGAGGCAGTCTGTCCCCTGCTCTGTTCCATGTTCCTGGCTGCAAGTGCTTCATCCACTTTTTCTGGTGAGGCTGTGATGTTCATTTCCCTAAGGCAAGGGTTCTCAACCTGTGGGTTGCGAACCACAGGAACTGTATTAAAGGGCCGTGGCATGAGGAAGGTTGAGAACCACTGCCCTGTAGGAGACCTGTCGGTTGGCCCCCTGTAGTCGTTACTGCTGCCACTCATATCGCAAGAGGAACTGGGTGGGGGGCAGTCATTTGGAAACAATCCTCACAACTCTTTATGGAAAGGTCCTATCTCAGATTGGACAGGGTTTTTCTGTGGGTTTTTTCCAGACCCAAAAAGTATTTTATGGAGGATGAACAGCCAGCCAGCTTCCTCTGAGCAGTCCTGCATGGGTGGAGCCTTCTGCCCCAGGGGTGTGGTCATCACTCCAGAGGGGCAGTCCCACAACAGATAAGGGTGAAGGCCTCCCATCACCTCCTGGCTGCAGGCCCCACCTGGGGTACTGAGCACCAATTTTGCCAACCATGGTAAAGCCTATTAAACCCCAAATTAGGCCAGATTTCTGGATCTCTTGGAAAATTCCAAGATCTGGCCTGAGGGGGCCCACAAGCTTGTGTGGCTGTGATCTCTGGAGCAGCCACTGCCCCCTTAGGCTGCCTTTGCAGATGGAGAGAGCCCGAAGATGAGCAGAAACACAGCCCCTAAGCTTAGGGAATCCAGAGCTCTGGAGGGTAATGAGATCATCTCAGTGAACATTCCACCAGGGAGAGAAAGACCATAAGTTAAAGAAGGTGACAAATACAGTGTTATACCAAGAGGTGATAAGGAGGTGGGGCTCCCAGTCCAGTCTGGGGATGGGCAAAGAGAATGGATCAGAGAAAACTTGCCAGATAACAGACTGAAGACGTAGGCTTCAAAGGATGCACTGGGTTGATTTCCCCTAATGAAAATAGCTTTATTTGATTTTTCTGATTATAATACACAGAAATTTTAAGCAATATAAAATGGTATAAAAAATTAAAAGTAATGCAAATGGCCATCTCTAGAGGTGACTATCATTAACGATTCAATCAACATCCTTCCCAAATATGAAATTTTGAATAAATGTGGATATCATACATGCAATTCTGTAACCTATTTTTATTAAAAAATATGAGCTTTCCTTATCAATGAATATAGCTGTATATCATCTTCAATGGCTATATAATATCCAATTGTATGACTGTACCATAATTCGTAGAATCCTTCCTGATGTATATTTACATTGATTTCAGGTTTTCCAACCGTAAACAATGCTATGTGGGGCGATTTTTTTTTTTGTTTGTTTGTTTGAGACCCAGTCCTGCACTGTCTCCTAGGCTAGCTCACAGCAACCTCAAACTCCTGGGCTCAAGAAATCCTCCTACCTCAGCCTCCCAAGTAGCTGGGAGTACAGATGCCTGCCACCCTGCCTGGATAACTTTTTTATTTTATTTTCTATAGAGACAGCTGGTCTTGAACTCCTGGGCTCAAGTGATCTTCCTGTCTCAGCCCTTCAAACTGCTGTGCTTACAGGCATGAGCCATCACATGCCTTGACAGACATCCTTGGATAGTCATCTTCACGGACTTAATTTTTAGAAGCCCCTATGAGGATCCTCAGCAAATGTTCTGACACGTTGGCAAATAGCCTTGATCTCCTTACACTATCATCCATAGTGCTAGCAAATGCCCGCATGAGACAGGTGTGATTCTGAGAAAGGGTGCTTCAGGTGCAGAGCCCAGCTAATATTAACAAAGGCTTCTCAGGCCACACACGAATGAAAAAGGGCTTATTTGGAATCAGTTTCCATGAGGTGTCAACGCTGTTAGGAAGACTGGGAGTCACAGAGGGAAAGGTGAGCTGGGGTCCTCTTATAGACGGTATGACTGCCAGGTGGTGAGCCTGTGCCTGGAGAATAATCATTCTCCAGTTATTTATTTGGCACCTGTGTTTTTTTTTTTTTTTTTTTTGTAGAGACAGAGTCTCACTTTACCACCCTTGGTGGAGTGCCATGATGTCACAGGACTCACAGCAACCTCCAGCTCTTGGGCTTCCGCAATTCTCCTGCCTCAGCCTCCCGAGCAGCTGGGACTACAGGTGCCCGCCACAACGCCCGGCTATTTTTTTGTTGCAGTTCGGCCGGGGCTGGGTTTGAACCCACCACCCTCGGTATATGGGGCCGGCGCCCTACTCACTGAGCCACAGGCGCCACCCTTGGCACCTGTTTTGAGCCTGACTTAGCTGCGGGCCCCATAGTTATAAAGATGTATGACCTCAGGGAGTTTGCAGTTTGGTGGATACCACCGACAGAGTCATGCGACTGGCATCACAAGACACTGAGAGCCAATGTATGCCCCATTCCAGGGTTCAGAAGACAGGGCCCATCTCTACCTCTCGGCTCAGGCCTGACCCTGCCCACACACGGAGAGGAGAATCGCAGTGGGTGTCTCCACCAAGTGTGTGGTTCACGTGCCCGCTGCAGCACAGACCTGTCCGTCTATACTAGGAGAGCCGCTGCTGTGACCTCCTCCTCCCTCCTTCCCCTGGGATGCCAACTGCTGGCGAAGAACATTCCACCACCTGGGACTAGATGTCCATCGAAGCCCATGGTGGCTTTGACCTCGTGTGGGTCCTAAGCATACTCAGCAAAGGACACTCCTCCATCACCGCGCTCTCCTCCACCAGATCTCGGTCCCACCCGAGCAGATCAGCAGCGCCACTCCTTTTATAGAATCTGAATTGCTGCAAAGTCATTATTTCTTCATGGGTCCCAGCTACAGATAAACTGAGAATGAAAATCTTCTGTGAAGAGCTCCAGGTCACTAGGTTTTGTGTGACAGTTCCCGTCTTCTCTTGATCTCATTTATTCTGTCACTGAATACATGTACTGCATACTGGGATCTCTCCAGCTCTAAATCCTTATCTTCAGGACTCTGGAGCCCAGAGATTCTTGGCGAGCTAACTCCAGGGGCAAGCAGGGAAGCGTACACTTCCCTCCATACCTTTTATCTAAACCATCTAAGAAAATATTAATGGTCAAGCATGAAACCCCCCCGCTTCTGCTTTCCCTCCACCTATAGATTTCCTTCTGATAGTCTTTCTCTCCTTTGAATTGCACCCACATGCCTAAATCTGCAACACCTTTAAATACAACGATGCTTCCTTTTACTCTGTATCTCCCCCACCTCTGATTACTCGGCTCCCTTCCCATCTGGAGGAGCCTCTTAACCACCATCAGCACTCACTGTCCCCACTGATTCCTCTCCCATCTGCTCTAAACCTGTTTGCCTCCTTTTTCCTGTGTCATGAAGGGCTTCACTGTCTACTTTCCTCTCCCTCAGGGTTCTCTTCTCATCACATACTTCCAACTCCACATCCCAAACCTCTCCCATGAGCTCCAGCCCCACTGACACCGTCCTCCTCAGCCTCCTGATGGTTGTGGTGAGGTGCTGCTCTTACTGTCTCCAGTCCTACACTTGTGCTATGTCCCCATCAGAGTGATCATGTTATTTCCCACGTAAGTCCCTCTAAGCTCCCCACACTTACAGGGGAATGTTCAAAGTGCCACACGGGTCATACATACCAGACGCGGTGTGATCCAGCCCCTGTCCCTTACTCTCCGTGGGCTGCCTCAATGGCCTTTGACTACACTAAGCCACTTCCATCTCCCTAGATGTGCCTCCCTCACCCCGCCAGGCAGGGAGGCATAGTAGTCCCAGGGAAGACACAGTCCTAGCACCACATCCTCCACACATTTCCCACACGGGTAGAATGGCACTTTCTTTTGTACCTCTATTGGTCCCTGTGAAGGCTTCTGCTACTGGCCTTTTTCATTTCCACATCTAGAAACTCTTCACAGAAACGCCCATTGGCTCTGTCAGCTTCAGGGTGCAGGAGGCTGAGGGGGAAGCTCTGAAATGAAAGGAGACTCCATCCCAAGGAAATAATAAAAACAGACTTGCATCAAGACGATCATTGGATGGAACTAAAAGCATGCAGGTATCTTTGAAAAATTAAGTCTCTCTGGACAAGAGTTACAAACACGGGAAAGGGGGCAGACTAGAATAAACCTGGGGGACTGGCCCAAAAGTATCAATGAGAATTCATGCCTTTTTGTATCTGTTTATGTTATCTATCAGGCCAGGTATGGTGGTTTACAGCTGTAGTCCTAGAACTCGGGGGGGGGGGGGGTGCTGAGGTAGGAGATTGCTAGAGGCCAGAAGTTCAAGAATAGCCTGAGCAAGAGTGAGACCCCATCTCTACAAAAACAGAATGGTCAGGTACGGTGGCACAGGTCTATCTATCATCCCAACTACCTGAGAGGCTGAGGCAGAACTGCTCAAGGCCAGGAGTTTAAAGTTGCAGTGAACTATGATCACACCATTGAACTCTAGCCCAGGCAACAGAATATTTTGCCTCAAAACAAACAACCTGGGTGGTGCCTGTGGCTCAGTGGGTAGGGCACTGGCCCCCTATACCGAGGGTGGCGGATTCAAACCCGGCCCTGACCAAACTGCAACAACAACAACAGCTGGGCATTGTGGCGGGCGCCTGTAGTCCCAGCTACTTGGGAGGCTGAGCAAAATTGCCTAAGCCCAGGCCAGGAGTTGGAGGTTGCTGTGAGCTGTGATGTCATTGCACTCCACTGAGGGTGATAAAGTGAGACTCTTAAAAAAAAAAAAACAACCCCCCCCCCAAACCTATTTATGTCATCTATCCATCTATCTCAGTATTTCTATGTATCTAGAGGTATTTCCTTGGCTCTGTCTGCTGAGAGCCTAGACGCAATGACAATCCAGTAGCGATGAGTTCATCTAACCCCAGACCTAGGTTTTAAATACCATTTTTTGTTAAAAGGAAGCATGACTCCCTGGAGAAATGGCTGGTTTCCAGGACTGGGGCAAGGAAGACCCAAGATGAGGCTGGAACATCTTTTTATCTACTAGAAAGTAAGAAAGTGCTTGAAAAATGATGGGGACAAGGAAACAGGATAAAGACATAGGAACCTGCTAAAAATCTAAGACAGCTTGAGATGTAAAATAAATCAAAGCAATGGTTTGCAAATTTTGAGTAAAATAGTAATCCACACATCTAAATGGGTCAACAAGTGAATGAATAAATGGGGAGAAAAGATGCTTTTCTTTAGAAGTAGACCACCAATAAATCTAAAAGGCATATGGAGTTAGAAAATCACACTGGTCAACCATGATTGCAGTAACTGATTTATAACTAGTGGATAAGGAACAAAACATTTAAATGATTTCAAAGTATCTCCCCACAAATAGTTAATTACAAAAGGGAAAATAGTAATAAAATGGAGAAAACTGGCAGACATCAACTTACCCAGGTGATCAGAATTCACACAGACATTAATGGCACTAACGAAAATCATATGCTCATTTAAGATGCCGTGAGGGCTTCTGGAATGTTCCTGCCCAGAATGCAAAACACTAACCTGGCTGTGTAGAACCATACGAACCAAATACAAACTAAGGAATGCTCTACAAAGTAACTGGCCCGTGGTTTTCAAAAAGAATAGATTAACCAAAAAAGATTGAGGAACTCTTTTTTTTTTTTTTTTTTAGACAGAGTTTTATTATGTCGCCCTTGGTAGAGTGCTATAGTGTCACAGCTCACAGCAACTTCAAACTCTTGGGCTTAAGCGATTCTCTTGCCTCAGCCTCCCAAGTAGCTGGGACCACAGGTGTCCACCACAATGTCCAGCTATTTTTAGAGGTGTGGTCTCGCTCTGGCTCAGGCTGGTCTTGACCCTGTGTGCTCAGGTAATCTGCCCACCTCAGCCTCCCAGAGTGCTGGGATTACAGGCATGAGCCACTGTGCCTAGGCTGAGGAACTTTTGCATTAAGAGAGACACATGTGAAAAAAAAGTGAAATCAGTAAGTAATCATGTTACAACTAAATGTAACACACACTCCCTCACAAGGAAAAAGAACTGCTACGAGACATTATTCAGACAAGTGACAAAATTTAAATATGAACTGTGAGCTAGATGACAGTATTATATCAGTGCTAAGCTTCCTGATTTTGATAACTATACTAAAATTATAAGGGAATGTCCTTGTTTTTAAAAAAACTGGATGCCAAAGTTTTGTTTTTTTTTTTTTTTTTGAGACAGTCTCACTGTGTTACCCTTAGTAGAGTGCTGTAACATCACAGCTCACAGCAACCTCAAACTCTTGGGCTTAAGCAATTTCTTGCCTCAGCCTCCCAAGTAGCTGGACAATAGGCACCCGCCACAAAGCTCAGCCATTTTATATTTTTGGTTGTAGTTGTCGTTGTTTGGCAGGCTGGGCTGGGTTTGAACCCACCAGCTCTGGTGTATGTGGCTGGTGCTCTAGCCGCTGAGCTACAGGCACTGAGTCTGGATGCTGAAGTTTCTGAGGTACTGGGGTACACTGCCTACAACGTATTCTCAAATGATTCAGAAAGTATAAAATGTGAACACAGATTAAGCAAATGGAGTAAATTGTATACACTTAGTAAATACGGATAAAGGACATACAGTTCTTTGTTATTACTATAACTTTTCTGTAAATTTGAAATTATATTAAAATTTTAAAAGTTATAAAAATAACCCTAAGAATCCGGCTGGGTGTGGTGGCTTACTGCTGTAATCCTAGCACTCTGGGAGGGCAAGGCAAGCAGATTGCTTAAGCTCAGAAGTTCAAGACCAGCCTGAGAAAGACCAAGACCCTGCCTCTACTAAAAATAGAAAAACTAGCCTGGCGTTGTGGTAGGTGCTTATAGTCCCAGCTACTTGGGAGGCTGAGGCAGGAGGATTGCTTGAGCCCAGGAGTTTGAAGTTGCTGTGAGCTATGATGCCACAACACTGGCACTCTACCCAGGGTGACAGAGTGTAGAGTGTCTCAAAAACAAAGGATGAATCAAAATTATAGTATACTCTATGGAAGCCCTAAAATTATATAGCTTTACAAAGTTTGTGAAGATAATTAGCAACGTTAGAAAACTGTGTATAACATACACAATGTTGAACAAGCAGGATACAAAATATTTTATGTGTATATTATTATAACTATGTAAAAGCAAATACGTAAGACTGGAAGGATAGAATCAAAGGTGATGGTAATTAACCTGTTAATAAAAATACTGGTGGCATCAGTACTTCCCCTAGCACTGGTGCTGGGTCTGTGTACAGGAAATCAATTACCATTCACTGCAGTTTCTTGGTTTAGGCTGCCCTTCCCCAAACCCACCAGAGAACTCATAGAGGCCCAGACAGAGCAGCTCATGCCTGTAATCCCAGCACTCTGGGGCGCCAAGGAAGCAGATTGCTTAAACTCAGGAGTTTGAGATCAGCATTAGAAAGAGACCCTGTCTCTACTGAAAATAGAAAAACTAGCCTGGCGTTGTGGCTGGCGCCTGTAGTCCCAGCTACTAAGGAGGCTGAGGCAGGAAGATTGTCCGAGCCCAGGAGTTTGAGGTTGCTGTGAGCTGTGATGATGCCATGGCACTGTACCCAGGGAAACACAGTGAGACTCTGTCTTAAAGAAAAAGAACTGATAGAGCAGAACATGGGGCCCCTGTGCTGTGGCAGGGTATCTTTGGAGTTTGGAGGAGGTGGGGCTGGGAGTGGACAAATTTCCATGATAGCCAGTAGGCCACCTGCCTTACATTGGGGCTTCAAAGTCTGCTCTGACCAGCCTAACACAAACAGCTGTGGATGCAGTGAGAAGGAAGCCCAGCTACGATTAAGTTGAGACTCTGGCTTCCCTTGGCCAGTGCTTATTAGGGGCTTTTGCTGGCACAGTTCCTCTTAGTCAAACTAAAGCTTCTGTGAACCTTGAAACGTTTAGTGGCTCTTGGATTAGTCTCTCAGTGGTTCTCAACCTTCCTGATGCCTCCTAATGCTGTGACTCTTTAATACAGTTCCTCATGTTGTGGTGACCCTCAACCAAAATTATTTTAGTTGCTACTTCTTCATAATTGTAATTTTGCTACTGTGATGAATCGTAATGTAAATATCTGATATGCAGGATGTATTTTCATTGTTACAAAGGGGTCGCAACCCACAGGTTGAGAACCACTGGTCTATCTAGAGGCAGAGTGCTTGGTTCTTGTGTCTGGGGATAAAGCATCAAGTCCTTATCAGTCCTTTACACTGTCACGCAGTTTTTTGAGGACAGGTTTTGAAGGGTGGCTTAGGGGACAGGGTAGGAATAAAGAGGAAGTCTCTGCTTCCTCTGCAGAGACCAGTTCTTGCCCGTGATTATAAGAGATGTCTTTGAATCTGTTCCCTAAAGAAGAAGGAAAAAAATTAAACAGATTAAAAGACTCTCAGAACAGGTAGCTGAGGTAGGTAGAAAAAAAGAAACCCCATATCCACAGGGAAGCAGCAACAAAAACCTGTAAATCCCCATAGCTCCTGTTCCCGACTGTCCCCAACCTAAAGCAAAAAGTACCACCATTCTGAGTCATGTGACCTGATTTTAAAATATTTTATTACATAATCTTCTCATGGCACCATCAGGAGTAACAGAAAACGTTATTCCCAGTTCCTACGGCACATCCTGAAAAATATACATTTGTATTTATATATTTATATCAGTACTCCACCCCTATCCCATAATTCCACCACCTATTGTAGGTCTTTTGCTTAAAGCAGGAAACTATTCTCTTAGGTAAGAAAATATATACGGAAACTAGATGAAATAAGGTTAGAGTAACTGGGGACAGCTGGTTGTGGGGGCAGGGGGGTAGGGGTTAAGTCCAGCCTAGGCAGGATGCATCATGGACGTCCATCAAGGTGGAGGAGGGCAGTGTATAAAAAGGCAGCGTCACGCAGGTGGGCTCTGGCGTCCTCGGTCCATTAGGAGATGGCCTTTGCCTCAGGAAGGAAGGCTTCCCAGTACTTTGCCAGCTAGAGAGAAGTGGGGACAGTAAACAAGTGCCCCCTCCGAGTGGTAGAGCTTGAGCCAGGCTGGGAGCAAGCACAATGCCGTGGTGCTCACAAGGGCCTCAGCCACTCAGAAGGCGTGTCGAACAGATGTGGAGGCCCAGCCATGCTGCCCTCACCTCTCTCCAGACTTAGGGGAGCAGCAGTTCTTAAGCCCTCAGCACAAGGGCAGTCTTGCTTCCCCCCAGAGGGAGCACCCCTGCAGGTCACAGTTTTGACCAGCTCAGTTAGTTCCTCGTGGTGGGGCCACTGCTCCACATACTGATTGGAGCCCGAGCTTCCAGAGAGTCAGGTGGTACCATGGGGTGGCCACTCAGGGTACACATAAGGAGGGTTTGTACTTAACAACTAACCCACCACAGAATTAGGGCAGCAGAGCTGGGTCCCGCTTAGCAGGAGACCCTACTAGTTGCTTCATGTTAGGGCAGCAGGGCCCAGCTCTCAGAAGCAGGGCCTGCCCATCTTGTCACCAAAACCTGGAGTAGGCAGTAGAGGACGAGTGTCATGCATTACTTACATACCTGTTGCTGTGAATACAGAAGTGTCTCAAGGTACTTGATCACATGGTTTTTGAAGTCCTTGGATTTCTCTTTCTGTGGGAGACAGGATTCTACACTGACCATCTCCAGACAGTTGCTCCTTCCCCTTTTGATGGGAGGGTGGTATTTATTGCTGACCAAGGTCAAACAAGGACTCATAAAATAGAGCCAGCAGCTGGAATAGCTACAGTTCCAACCAAATAGCCTCTGCCCAAGGGTTCTTTGGGGATGACACAGTGCAAAGGGGAGAAAGAATATGGGTCCAGAGGGTACATGGCAGCTGCAGGCTTTGTGTTTAATTGCTGAGGTCCAGGAACAAATGTAAATAGCCACCGTGCCTCAGAAATAAGCACACACGTATCCAGAGAAGGCCACACCTGTTCACCAGAACTGCCAAGTCACTGGCACCTTTATCTTCTACCCAATAGACTTGGATGAAACCAAACTACTACTAAAACGTGGACTGCATACTAAGTGACAAGTGGGACCTTCCACCTCACCTCAAACCGTATCACTTCTTTTCGGACCACTGTTGAAATCCTTTCAAAGTCCCTTTCATACTGAGTCACCCGAGACTCCCACTGGGAAGAAAGAATGAATCACTTAGTATTATGCTATTATTGACAGCAATTCTATACATGAGGCCTGACCATTAATATCTGTCCCTCTGGGTAAGATGAGATACCGTAAGGATTCAGCTTATTAAGTCAAGAGTCTAGCAGAAGGCCACTTCTCAGGGGCTAGCTGGAAAAGAGATGCCATGTGCCCTAGGCCAAGCCTGGTCTTCGAGAAAGCTGTGGTACTCCAGCACCCTCTGGTTTAGGTACTTAGCAATAGGGCGAGAAGACCCAGAGAACTAAATTTAGTTCTCACAAGGAGGTGTATCTGAATTACCTGGGTAGCTTTTCAAAACCCATGCCGGGACCCCTCCTGCAGTGATTCTGATGGGGCAAGTCTGGGTGAAACAGGGAGGGGAGAAAAGCCAGGCCTGCAATCAAGCTGCTACAGCCCTTTATTTTAATTTTATTTTTTGAGACAGAGTCTCACCTATCACCCTCAGTAGAGTGCTATGGCATCATAGCTCACAGCAACCTCAAACTCTTGGGTTCAAGTGATTTTCGTGTCTCAACTCCCGAGTAGCTAAGACTACAGATGCCTACCACAGCGCTCGGTTATTTTTGAGATGGAGTCTCGCTCTTGCTCAGGCTGGTCTCGAACTCCTGAGCTGAGGCAATGCACCAACCTCAGGCTCCCAGAGTGCTAAGATTACAGGCATGAGCTACCACATCTGGCCCGCCACAACCCTTAACACTCAATCAGCTCTCTTGCTTGCTATGGGGGTTCCAAGCACCCGAGTGAGATAGGACGAGGGCTCATTCAGGAGGCAGGAGAGTGCCCTGGCTGGGCTGCCTCCTGGGACTCACCTCTACGATCTCATCCTTGGCCTGCTGCAGCTTGTCAGGCTTGTTAGCCCATAGCAGCCGAGCCTCGGCCTCCCGCTTCTTCTGGAGCGTGGCTTGAGCATCCTGCCAGCGCTGCCACGTCTTCATGCGTTGGTCGAAGGCAGCCTGTGGGCCAGGAGTTTGGGGAGGAGAATAACAGCTGTCCAAGAGCTCTGCTGGGTTTGCCTCAGGAGAGGCTCTCCCAACTGCTGTGCCAGGGAAGGACTGAGCAAGGGCAGGTTCTACAGCCACATGTTAGTGCCCAGCTGGGAAGTTTAATGTTCAGAAGCCAAGCTTGAGTAAGATTCTTCTCCAAGCTTCCAGGAGGCCAGTGCCATGCTGCTTCATGCCGCTCCTACAGCTGGATAGCTGGGAGCACAGTAGGTGGCCTGATGCCAGTGCCTAGTACTATGGCTTCCAAAGTACCTCTCTCAGTTTAGTTGGTTCACGAGTCTACAGACTTTCCCTGAGTGCCTGCCATGTGCCAGGAACTAAGAACATAATGGGGAGTGAAACACATGGTCCTACTTCTACAGAACTTAACATCTAATGCAGTGGTTCTCAACCTTCCTAATGCCACGACCCTTTAATACAGTTCCTCATATTGTGATGACCCCCAACCATAAAATTATTTTTGTTGCTACTTCATAACTGTAATTTTGCTACTGTTATGAATTGTAATGTAAATATCTGATATACAGGATGTATTTTCATTGGTCGTGACCTGCAGGTTGAGAACCGCTGATCTAATGGAAAAGACCAACATTACATTAACAATTACAATATACACTTACACGAATCCAGAGTACTGAGAAAACAAGCAGGGTACTATAACATAAAGCTAGGGGCCTCCTTTAGCCTGGGAGCTATATCAGGGAGTCCAACCTAAGGGAGAACCTTTAAACAGATACCCAATGTAACGAATCCTTTTTTGGAAACAGTCTCACTCTGTTGCCCTGGGTAGAATGCTGTGGCATCATAGCCCACAAAAGCCTCAAACTCCTAGGCTAACTAGGACTACCAGTGCCTGTCACAATACCTGGCTAGTTTTTCTATTTTTAGTAGAGATAGGATCTCATTCTTGCTCAGGCTGGTCTCTGAACTCCTGAGCTCAGGCGATCCACCCACCTTAGCTTCCCAGAGAGCTAGGATTACAGGAGTGAGTCACTGTGCCCGGCTTCCTTTTTTTTTTTTTTGGAGAAACAAGGTCTCACTCTGTTGCACAGGCAGGAGTGCAATACTGTGGTAATAGCTCGCTGCAGTCTCAGACTCCTAGGCTCAAGCAATCCTCTTGCCTCAGTCTCCCGACTACCTGGGACTACAGGCTTATACCACTGCACGGGCTAAGTTTTCTATATTTTTGTAGAGAAGGGGTCTCGTTCTTGCTTGGGCTTGTCTGGAACTCCTGAGCTCAAGCAATGCTCCTGCCTTGGCTTCCCAGAATGCTAGGGCTATAGGTGCATACAACCACACCTAGCTAATTAAAATTTATTGTTATTATTTTTAGAGACTGGGTCTCACTGTGTTGCTCAGGCTGGTCTTAACTCCTGTCCTCAAATAATCCTCTCACCTTGACTTCCCAAAGCATTTGAATTACAGGTGTGAACCACAACATTTGGCCAACACATCTTTTATTAATTAATTAATTAATTAGAGACAGAGTCTCAAGCTGTCACCCTGGGTAGAATGCTGTGTCATCATACCTCATAGCAACCTCCAACTTGGGCTCAAGCAATCCTCTTGCCTCAGTTTTTCTATTTTTAGTAGAGATGGGGGTATGTGTCTCACTTTTTGCTCAGGCTGGTCTCGAACTCGTAAGCTCAAGCAATCAACCCGCCACAGTCTCCCAGAGTGCTAGGATTACAGGTGAGAGCCCGACTGCAACACATCTTCTAAATAAACACTAAAAACCACCACAGGGCATATTGCTTTCATCCCTACTACACACTTACCTGTTCTAGGTTATGGAGGTCTCCAAAAAGCTCCCCAAAGTCTTCTTAGTTTTTCCTGTTTTCAGTCACTTGATCTCAATCAACATTTCCAAAGGAGGACAGCTAGAGGCTGACTAAACCATCCCCCACCCCTCATTTACTTTGGAGGCTTCACAAAGCAGCCTGAATCAAAGATCTGTGCCTGGGGCCAGCCTCCCAGCCTTGTTCCATTCACTTCCCCTCTTCCCTGCAAAAGCTCCCTGTGTATTGCCTATGCCTCCTTGGGCCTTTGCCAAAACTTGAACCTTAGGGAATGGAATGCCACTAAATTCACCTGCCCCCAGCACTGTCACTGCTGCTCCCCTGCAATTTTTTAATACTTCTGTGTCAAAGGATTAGGTAATGGGTGGCTTCACATTCAAGTCTCAAGTCTAACCCACTGGGCTAACAGTGCTCCTAACTCCAGGTTCAGCAGGTTCAGTGGAGAAAAGAAACCTCTGCTCACCCCTCCAGTCCTACCACCAACTTATGATCATGAGGTAGGCAGATAAAGGGTCTCTGAGAAAAGGCCATTGGCAGTTCTGCGCTCTAAGCATGTTTCCTCAGCCCCTGGAGCTCTACCCTGGCTAGGCTGTCCTCACTCTATACACGTAGGCTCATCCTGTGTGTGTCAAAGACAACAGCCATGTACTCCAGAGACCCCCAACAATGCTCCTGCCAGAAAGCATCCCACAGAGCACCCTTTGCTGAGATGGTTTTCCAGTCTAAGTAGTTTGACCAGTTCTAAGAATTTCACAGCAGATTACTTTTTAAGCGTTTTTTATCACTGGAGTTAGCAGCAAATCAAACAGCCACGGGAGAGAACGATGAGCAGTCTCATGGGCTATATTAAGGAACTCTACCATGGAGAAGCGATTGCCCTGGGAGCGGCTCAGCTCTTGACACAACACAGAAGCTCTCTGGTGGGAGAGATGTTGGGGCCAGGGAGTGGGGGGTGGCAAAGTTCCAACTCAGAAGCTCACGTGTCCTGATCCCAAGCTGAATCAGGGGCAGACTTAGACCCTTACAGGGGAGCTCCCAGGCTACTTCTTGGTTCTTACCTGTCTGAGAGAGGCCACGTGAGAGCTAATACTACTGCTCAGTCAAGCTTGGTTTTGTTGTTTTTTTTTTGAGTCTCAAGCTGCTGCCCTGGGTAGAGTACCGTGGAGTCATAGCTCACAGCAATCTCTAATTCTTGGGCTCAAGTGATCCTCTTGCCTCAGTTTTTCTATCTTTAGTAGAGATGGGGGTCTCCCTTTTTGCTCAGGCTAGTCTCAAACTCATTAGCTCAAGTAATTCACCCACCTCAGCCTCCCAGAGTGCTAGGATTACAGGCATCAGCCACCTCTCCTGGCCTCCAGCTTGTTTAACCACTCTGAGAGCTCACAGGAAACCAGGCGCCCTGATCACTGGGAGAAAAAGGTCAGGCTGCAGAGCTGTCATCAGTGTGGCCGGCACAGCACAGGAAGGGCTCTGGGGACAAGATCTCTCAGCCCCTTGACCATACTCTCCCATGCAAGACCAAGCCAGTTCCGTGTAGTTAGTTACTTGACTGCCCACATTAGAGACAAGTGGAAGCCACTGAGAACTCTTACCAGGGCAAAGCTGCTGCTGTTAAGGAGGCAAAGACCAAAGGACTGAGGAAGTCACTGCATCAGAGGCCAATATAGCAGATCTTCAAGACTTGCTTAAAGAAATGAGCAGAGAGACAGGGCACTGTCCAGCTTCAATAAGGGAGAGTCTACAAGAGTAGTCTATTCTCCAAACACATGTAGGAGACTTGGCTGTGAGCCTCAAAATGGCTAACTAACAGTTAAATGGATTGTTTGGATTACAGGATACCTGCTCTCGTAGAGCAGAGAAAGTAACCCCTATTTACAGGCTGTAAGGAATGAAACTTTCTTAGGAGGAGAAGAGCAAAGGGAAGACAAACCGAACCAAGGGAAGAAGAAAAAGGAAGGGAAACAAAAGCTTACTCGGACTATGGCCAGGAGGCGAATGTAGTCACTCAGGAGCTCAGCAAGGAGGAAGAAATCATTGTTGGCCTGTTCCTGGTGGAGCTGCTCAATTTTTTCTTCCACCTCAGCCAGCTGGGAGAGTGCCCGTGACAATGCCGTGTTGTCCTCAGAGCTCCCGAGCATGGCTAGACTCTTTGCAAACTGGGCTGTGTTCATTGCTAGCTCTGGAAGGAGGAAAAGAAGCAGAGGCCCCTTTGAACTCTAAGGGATAAGGGACAAGTCAGCTGGCATTACATGGCATGTCTTAGGAATGCTGCCCCCTGCATATGTGACCTTATAGGCTCTGCTACCCAGTCACTTACAACACAGTCAATTGTATTCAGAAGTGAAGGGGCTGCAGCCCAGTCACAGGAGCAGGTGTCAGGTCACAGTTTGCCAATCCTTACACTAGCCTAATGGTATCCGGATCTTCTACTTGTTTAGAATTATATTTATCTGCATGTTTAAGGCAGAGAAGGAAATCATTCATACTTGGAAAATGTCCCTAGCTCTTAAACAAATCTTACCCCCAAAAGATGAAAAAGGCTTTAGGAGACATATATGGTTTTCCTGCATTTACACATACCATGTAACTAAGGTATGTGTGACATCATTTTGGATGTAAGCCGCAAACTCAAATTTTTTTTTTTTTTTTTGGACACAGAGTCTCATTTTGTTGCCCTCGGTAGAGCACCCTGGTGTCACAGCTCACAGCAACCTCAAACTCTTAGGCTCAAGTGATTCTCTTGCCTTAGCCTCCCAAGTAGCTGGGACTACAGGCACCCATCACAACACTTGGCTACATATACACACACACACACACACACACACACACACACATATATTTATTTTCTAGAGATGAGGATCTCATTCTTGCTCAGGATGGTTTCGAACCTGTGAGCTCAGGCAATCCACCTTCCTCAGCCTCCCAGAATGCTAGGATTATAGACATGAGCCACCATGCCCAGGCTCTCACAAACTCAAATCATATCAACAGAAACCCACAGCCTGGGCACGCTATGTCTAGGATGACTTCCCTGTAGCCCTCCCAGCTACAAAGTACAAAGTCCACAGTGGTTGAGTTGTGTTTTCTGCCAGGATACAGACGGCTTATCTATTTGATCAGAACATCAAAGACCAGGGAGGCTGAAAATTTCTACTTGGATGGCTGAGACGTTTGGGAACGGCATGCCCTCCCATCTATAGCTCACTGGAGACATCAATTCCCCTCAGCTCCAAGTGCATTTCAGAGGTTGTTACCTTTCCTATGGTTGACTAGAGTTTCTACAACAGCATGCAGTTTCCGTAAGCGCTGCTCCTCACACTCTACCTCCTGGAGCTTCTCCTCAAACCACTGAAACACACAAGCCCAGAGCTTTAATGGAAATTATTTGTATAGGTGCAGAGCACAGTCTTTCCATAGCAGGTTGTTTTTTTTTAAAGGAATTAAATTATCTTAAAAAAAAGAAAAAAGAAAAAAATCTCTGATGTCAGAAAGTTCAGGGAAACTGAGAGGCACAGGGCTACTTACAATGTCTGACTCATTCATCTTGATGGTCATTTTGCTGACTGCATCCGTGGCTTTGTTGAACATCTTGAGGAGACCAGCACTGCTCAGTGTCTGGGTACCCACAGCACGTGGCAGCTACAGGACCAAGAAAAGAAGATGACAATGGCAAATTATGTGCTGCCCCTATTTTAGGTTCAGATGAATTAGTATCCCTCAGATGACATGCCCTAAACTTGCCACATAAGTTATTTGAACTGTAGATTATTGTTTTCAAAGGCTTTTGAATTTTGTACACAGAAAAAAAGTAGACTTAGAATAGTCTGCCCACTCAGGCAAGAACTGCTTTAATACCAGGCATACTTCTGTTAAAAGTCAAAAGGTCCTTTAGATTATCACACTCTGCACACAACTGGTCTTAAAGTCTTAAGAGACTCTGAAGTTGTACTGTGATTCCATCTGGATTTTCTTCAGTGAACAAATGTCAAAGGACAGAAACTATTTATTCAGGTTGAGACTACTTTTAGGGATAACCTAGTTAAGCCAAGCATGTCAAATATTTAGAAACAATTTGATTGGTTCACTCTTACCACTACTCTCCTAAGGCCTGGAAAAAATGCTGAAGAATCTGTACATTATATGTAATATACTATGCTAAAAAGTTAGATTTCAGTGCCCATGACTCCATGGCAGTAGTTCTAAAGTTAAGGCCATGTTGCCCCCTAGGGGACATTTGGCAATGTCTGAAAATGGTCTTGGTTGTTACACTGGGAAGGGGATACTACTGACATCTAGGGGGTAGAGGCCAGGGATGCTGCTAAAAACACATTACAGTGCACAGACAACCCCCGGAAGTAAGAATTATCTGGCCCAAGTGTTCACAGTGCTGCTATAGACAAACCCTGTTCTAAAGTAATGAAGTGAGGATGAGAGGGTGAAAAGGAAGAATGGATTTAGGAATACCCAAAGAGGAAGTAAAAGATTTGAAGTATTTGACAGAATTTTTTTTGAGACAGAGTCTCATCTTGTCACCCTTGGTAGAGTATCATGGCGTCACAGCTCACAGCAAACTCAAACTCTTGGGTTTAAGCGATTCTCTTGCCTCTGCCCCTCAATTAGCTGGGACTACAGGCTCCTACCACAATGCCTGGCTATTTTTAGAGACAGGGGGTGGGGTGTCTCGCTCTGGGTCAGGCTGGTCTTGAACCTGTGAGCTCAGGCAATCCACCCACCTCAGGCTTCCAGAGTGTTAGGATTACAGGCATGAGCCACCGTTCCCAGCCTACTTTGCTCATTTTTATTTACTTATTTTGCAATTTTTGGCCAGGGCTAGATTTGAACCCACCAACTCCGGCATATGGGGCCAGCACCCTACTCCTTTGAGCCACAGGTGCCGCCCAAACTTTGCTCATTTTTAAATAGGGTTGTCTTCTTGTTATTGAATTGAAAGTTTTTTTTTTATGTATTCTAGATACAAATTCCTTCTCAGATATATGACTGGCAAATATTTCCTCTCATTCCATGTTGTCTTTTTGTTTTTTTAATGGTGTTTTCTGCATTACAAAAGTTTTTAAATTTTTTTTTTTTTTTTGAGAACAGAGTCTCACTATGTTGCCCTCCATAGAATGTTGTGGCATCACAGCTCACAGCAACCTCAAACTTTTTTGGGCTTAAGCGATTCTCTTGCCTCAGCCACCCAAGTAGAAGTTTTAATTTTTGTAAAGTCCAATTTATGTAGGATTTTTAGTTACTTGTGCTTTTGGTGTGATATCTAAGGAAGATATTTTTGACCAACTATTGAGTTAAGAACGTAGTTTTCACAGTTTATTCATGGTATTTGTTTGTAGCTTATGAATGGTTCAGCTTTGTCTCTTACCGTGCCTTCTAATTCCTGGGCAAGTATGCCTTGTTCACCTTGCTGCTACCTGGACTTTGCTCAGAGCACCCCATCATCTATGTGGAGGTGCTTTCCTCCCATCTCATGTATCCAAATACTACCTACATTTTAAGACCCAATGAAATGCTATATTCCATGAAGTCAGTCCTGCTTTCTTTTTTATTGAGACAGAGTCTCACTATATCACCCTTGGTAGGGTGATGGTGCCCACAGCTCACAGCAACCTCAAACTCTTGGGCTTAAGCGATTCTTTTGCTTCAGCCTCCCAAGTAGCTGGGACTACAGATGCCTGCCACACTGTCTGGCTATGTCTTGGTTGCAGTTGTCATCGTTGTTTAGCAGGCCCAGGCCGGGCTTGAATCCACCAGCCTTGGTGTATGTGGCCGGCACCCTACTCACTGAGCTAGAGGGGCTGCCAAGTCCTGCTTTCTTGAACTAAAGCCATTTCCCTCTGAATTCCATGGCTCTGCCTTTGTCTTCTAATGTAGAGAATGTAATTTTCTAATTTGTGTTCTAACTAAGTTTTTTATCTTCTTTCCTACAGTGGCAACTTCCTGAAGTCAGGATTTATGTATGATCCATCTCTAAATTTCTGCTATGGTCTTTTTTCTTTTTCTTTGAGACAAAGTCTCACTCTGGCACACTCAGTACAGTGCCATGGCATCATAGCTCACAGCAACCTCAAACTCCTGGGCTCAAGCAATTCTCCTGCCTCAGCCTCCCAAGTAGCTGGGACTATAGGTGCCTGCCGCAATGTCCAGCTATTTTTAGAGATAGGGCCTTGCTCTTGCGCAGGGTAGTCTCCAATCTGTGAGCTCAGGCATATTTGACAGAATTTTTAATTACAAAATTTCCTTTTGGAGGAAAAAAAAAACCCATATACTTAGCACCATTTTTTTTTTCTTTTTTTTTTGAGACAGAGTCTCACTTTGTCACCCTCAGTAGAGGGCATCATAGCTCAACATCCTCTTGCCTTAGCAACCTCAAACTCTTGGGCTCAACTGATCTTCTTGCCTCAGCCTCCCAAGTAGCTGGGACTACAGGCACCTGACACAGTGCTATGTTTTGTTTTAAAGATGGGGTCTTGCCAGGTGTGGTGGCTCACGCCTGTAATCCTACCACTCTGGGAAGCCGAGGCAGGTAGATCATTTGAGCTCATAAGTTTGAGACCAGCTTGAGCAAGAGTGAAACCCCACCTCTAAAAAATAGCTGTGCATTGTGGCAAGCACCTATAATCCCTGCTGCTCAGGAGGCTGAGACAAGAGGATTACTTGAGCCCAAGAGTTTGAGGTTGCTGTGAGCTACAATGCCATGGCACTGTACTGAGAGTGCCAGAGTGAGACTTTGTCTCAAAAAAAAAAAAAAAAAAAAAAAAAAAAAAAAAAAATTTTGTTGGTCAAATTTTTTTTTGGGAGGGTGTTTAAACCCTT
>CAUYPK010065247.1:0-28475 GCA_963574355.1 Loris lydekkerianus
GGAAAGTTTGCTTGGAGAAGTCTGCAGTCACTCTGATGGATGTGCCCCTGTAGGTCAACTGGCGCTTACTCCCGGCAGCTTGCAGAATCTTTTCTTTTGTCTTGACTTTGGACAGGTTCATCACAATGTGTCTTGGATAAGCTCAGTTAGAGTTGAGGTGACCTGGGGTCCGATATCCCTCTGAAAGCAGTGTGTCAGAATCTTCGGTGATATTTGGGAAATTTTCTTTTATAATATTCTCTAGTATGGCTTCCATTCCTCTGGGGCATTCTTCTTCCCCTTCTGGAATTCCTATAACTTGTATGTTGGAACACTTCATAAAGTCTCATAATTCTGACAGTGAACGTTCTGCTTTCTCTCTCTTCTTTTCTGCCTGTTTTACTATCTGTGTTATTTCAAGAACTTTGTCTTCTACTTCTGAAGTTCTTCTGCATTGTCTAACCTGTTGCTGATACTTTCCATTGCATCTTTAAGTTCCCTAATTGACTGTTTCAGTTCCTTCAGCTCTGATATATCCTTTCTATCTTCTTCATATCGTTCATCTCTTATCTGATTCTGTTTTTGGATTTCCTTTTGGTTATTTTCCACTTTATTAGCAGTTTCCTTATTGTTTCCATCATTTCCTTCATTGTTTTCATCATGTGTATTCTAAATTCCCTTTCTGTCATTCTTAACATTTCTTTATAGGTGGAATCCTCTGCAGTAGCTACCTCATGGTCCCTTGGTGGGGTTGTTCTGGACTGGTTCTTCATGTTGCCAGGAGTTTTCTGCTGATTCTTCCTCATGAGTTATTTCTTTTATCTGTTTCCTTGCCCTAATTTTCCTTTCACTTCCTCTTGCTCTTTAAGTTCTCGTGCCTGTGGACTAAGGTTTGTATGAGTCCTTTTGGTACAGGACCAGAGGGATGTGAAGGTTGAAGAGCAAGAAAGGGATGAAAGAAAGCAGGAACGAGTGAAAAGAAAAAAAAAAAAAAAGAGAGAGAAAGGAGAGGGTGTGGGTAAAAGGAATATTGACAAAAAGAAGAGAGGCACAGAAAGAGGGAGACTAAGCAACATAGGTGTACAGTAAGGTACTTTGACACAACCTTAAAAAAAAGCCCCACCTTCTGGGGGTGTCCAGTTGGGTGGTTCCCTTGAGGTCAGCAGCTCTTTGCTAACCTAATCAGATGCAAATACCCCACCTCCACCAAGTAGAGAGGAAAGACAAAAATGCTACAAATCAAACCAAAACAAGCAAACAGAAAACTTTACGGGATAAAACTGGGTGAAAAACCAAATAATAGCAGTAGAAACACTAGCAAAAATGAAGTTGTAGTTATTGAAAAAGGCAGCAATGGGAAATTATAATTAAACTAGAAAAATTGAGAAAGAAAAAAAATCTGTACAGAAAAGGTTGAAATTAAAAAACAAAACAACCTCAACAACATCATAATAAACAAGAAAAAAAAAAAAAAACCAAACCAAAAAAAAAAAACCAAAAACAAAGCAGTATATACATGTTGTTATATATTGTCTGGGCAACACGTGGTCTTCTGGGGTATGAGATGTTAATCACAGTGCTGATATGACTGGAGGCTGCTGATTTCTCAAACCCCCAACGGGTAGATACCCTAAATCTCTCTTCAGCACTTTGAACTTGTAAACTTGCTGAGCAGAAGCTTTCCCAGTAAAGGGCTTGTTGCTGGAATCACTACTGAAGTGGCTATCCACTTACCCAGTGTGCCAAAACCAGTCTTACTCTGCCCCTGAGGGTTAGGGCTGTAAGGCAGCTCAGACCTCACCCTTAGGCTACTCAGTCCCTAGGTTACTAGCTCCCGCCTGATTCTTGCTCTGCGACCCTGAGGGCAGAGCTTGCCAGTGCAGATCACTCACAATGGCTCCCTGTGGTCCACAGCCAAACACTATTAGCTCCGTCTGGCTCAGCAGCTCAGACTGGGGCCATAGACAATGGCCAAAGTTCTCCGCACTCCCACTCAGGCTCTCCCCAAGGCAGTTCAACTGAGTGCCAAGTTCAAAGACACCAAAACAGTTCACAGGTAAGGCCTTTTCGGTTTGCAGTCTCGCTGCTACTGTACTTACAGTTGCCCGGCAGGTTTAGACCAATTAAACACATGCAACCACTTGACGGTTTTCCACTGTTTTAGTCCTTCTCTTGGGGTCCAGAAGTTTCTCACTGACTCCCTGTATCCTCAAAGGGATGATTATAGGCAGATCCCACCAGCCAGAAATGCCTAGAGTCCTATCTCCCCAGACTCATCATGGTGCCCAGATGCAAGGAAGCTATTACTCGGCCGCCATCTTGCTCCCCCCCCCCCCCCCCCCCCCGTGCAAGTACTATTCTAAGCAAAAAGCATACAGTTCTCAGATTCCTAAAGTAGCTTGTTACCCTACACAAAGATGATATGGGATCAATTATAATTTAGAATGATGACTTGAATAAACTACGACAATATATGTGAAAACATTTATAAATAAAACATATAGGCTGGGCATGGTGGCTCACTTCTATAAACCTAGCACTTTAAGAGGCTGAGCCGAGTAGACTGCTTGAGCTCAGGAGGATAAGACCAGCCTAAGCAAGTGCAAGACCCTGTCTCTACTAAAAATAGAAAAACTTGCCAGGCATTGTGGCAAGTGCCTGTGGTCTCAGCCACTTGGGAGGCTAAGGCAAAAGAATCATGTGAGCCCAAGCTGTGAGATACGATGCCATGGCACTCTACCCAGGTGACAGAAGGAGACTCTGACTCCAAATATATATATATATGTATAAAACATTATGTAAATGTAGGGGATTACTTTGAAAAATAACATTCCTTTTCTTGTACAAATTTTGGTAGGCGTACTTTTTTAAAGTCACTCATGACTTTTGACATATTGCATATAGCTAAAATTAAAAATAGAGGAGTTAAGAAGAATTACAGTAATCTAGAGAAGAGCTAATGGTTTGAACTGAAACTGTGATGTCAGGGATGAGTAAATGTAAATTCTATGGACACGGAAGAACAATGGATGATCTCATTAATCTAGTATAGCAAAATCTCTGTAACAATGAAAATACATTTCCGCATTAGGAAGGTTGAGAACCACTTATCTAGGGGGATGGGGAAAGATGTTCTTAGCAAGAAGAAACTTCGCTTGCCTAACTAGATAAGAGAGGTACCATTAATATAGAAACAATGTAATTTTCTCATTGTGGGAAGGTAGGGATGGAGTGTCAGGGGTGAAGAAAAGACAATAGTCATGTTTTATTTTAAGCAACTGTGGGATACTCAATATTCAGCAGGAACCACAATATATGAAATTTGAAGATGGGGGATAACATGACAGACTGTATTTTCAAATGCCCACGATGATATCTGCCATTCCACATGCTCCTCTACAAAGCAATCTTGCCACAAGAGACAGTCTAATACCCCTCCCCTTGAATCTGAGCTGGCTTTAGAGATTCGTTTATAACCAACAGAATGCACCAGAAGAGTATGAAATTTCAACTAGACAGGAAGAATATGCTTTAGTGACCTACTGCACAGGATAGGGACATGTTTCATTTCTTTCTGCATTCTTGCCATCTAGCACAGTGCCAGTCACATAGTAAGTAGAGAGTCAACAAATGTTATCATATTCTGGAGAACTAAAAGAGGTGAAAAAAATAAAATCTTCCTTATTTTTCTATTATCTACTATTTTCCTTCTCATACTTTCTTGCATCTAATATTAAGAATAGAAAGTGAGGGCAGCACCTGTGGCTTAAAGGAGTTGGGTGCAGGTCCCATATGCCAGAGGTGGTGGGTTCAAACCCAGTCTCGGCCAAAAACTGCAAAAAAAAAAAAAAAAAAAGATAGAAAATGATATTGAATGTTTCTGAAGCCATCTGCTTTGAGTTTATACAAAGCTTAACCTCTACTTAGGCTCATGAATTTTTAAATAATTTAACTGGTTAGAAGAAACAAGCTATGAAACCTGGGTGATATGGAGAAAAAAATACTGTATATACTCGAGTAGAAGCCGAGTTTTTTCAGCACAAAATCTGTGCCGAGTTCGGGTTTTTCGGCACAAATTTTGTGCCGAAAAAACTCGGCTTATACTTGATATATACGATAACTTTTTACTCGTTAGCATCAATCTCAAATTCAGAGGTCTTAACACTAGCTTTCTCTTCAAACAAAATACAGTTGGACCTCTGTAAGTTGACCACCAAAGGGACTATAACGAACTGGCCAACACGGAGATGGTCAGCACAGGGAGCTAGGCCTACTGTACTGATACAAACATGTAGTGCATATCCCACCTATGAAAACTAGGTCAACTTAAGGAAGTGGTCAATACAAGGAGACAGGCAACTACAGAGGTTCTACTGCCTTGTAAATGGTCTCAATCAACGATTTTCAAGCCTTTTTTAACTGCAAACCAAGTAAGAAATGCCTTAAATCAGATCCCAGAAAAAATCTACACATACTTTATGGAAATAAAAATTTAATTATCTTTGTTATTAAAAATATAATAGTCAAGCCAAAAAAGCAGTCAAGGACTCTATTCCCTTTACAGTTATGTCAAAGAAGATGAAATACTTGGGAATTTACCTAACAAAAGACGTGAAAGATTTCTATGAAGAGAATTATGAAACTCTGAGAAAAGAAACAGCTGAAGATGTTAACAAATGGAAAAACACACCATGCTCATGGCTAGGAAGAATCAACGTTGTTAAAATGTCCAAATTACCCAAAGCAATTTACAAATTTAATGCAATCCCTATCAAAGCACCACTGTCATACTTTAAAGATCTGGAAAAAATAGTACTTCGTCTTATATGGAACCAGAAAAAACCTCGAATAGCCAAGACATTACTCAGAAATAAAAACAAATCAGGAAGAATCACACTACCAGACTTCAAACTATATTATAAATCTATACTGATCAAAACACAGCATGGTATTGGCACAAAAATAGAGAGGTAGATGTATGGAACACAACTGAGAACAAAGAGATGAACCCAGACACTTATCGTCATTTGATCTTTGATAAGCCTATCAAAAATTAAAACTGGGGGAAAGATTCCCTATTTAACAAATGGTGCTGGGAGAATTGGCTGGCGACTTGAAGACTGAAACTGGACCCACACCTTTCACCATTAACAAAAACTGACTCTCACTGGATAAAAGATTTAAACTTAAGACACGAAACTATAAAGACTCTTGGAGAGAGTGCAGGAGAAACACTTGAAGAAATTGGCCTGGGAGAATACTTTATGAGGAGGCCCTCCCAGGCAATTGAACCAACACCAAAAATACATTACTGGGATCTAATTGAACTAAAAATCTTCTGCAAAGCCAAGAGCACAGTAAGCAAAGCAAGTAGACAGCCCTCAGAATGGGAGAGCGTATTTGCAGGTTATGCTTCTGACAAAGGTTTGATAACAGAATCCAAAAAGAACTCAAACTTATTAATAAGAAAAGAACAAGTAATCCCATTTTGTTGTGGGCAAAGGACTTGAACAGAAGCTTCTCTGAAGATGATAGCCTCATGGCCTACAGACACATGAAAAAATGCTCATCATCTTTAATCATCAGAGAAATGCAAATCAAAAACACTTTGAGATATTATCTAACTCCCGTAAGAGTGGCTCACATAACAAAATCCAAAACTACAGATATTGGCATGGATGTGGAGAAAAGGGAACACTTCTGAAACTGTTGGTGGGAAGTGCAAGCTAATACATCCCTTTTGGAAAGAAGTATGGAGAATGTATACTCAGGGATCTAAAAGCAGACCTGCCATTTGATCCTGCAATCCCTCTAGTAGGTGTATATCCAAAAGACCAAAAATCACTTTATAACAAAGATATTTGTACCAGATTGTTCATTGTAGCTCAATTCATAATAGCCAAGTCATGGAAGAAGCCCAAGTGCCCATCGACCCATGAATAGATTAACAAATTTGTGGTATATGTATATCATGGAATATTATGCAGCCTTAAAGAAGATGGAGACTTTACCTCTTTTACATTTACATGGATGGAGCTGGAACATATCCTACTTAGTAAAGTATCTCAAGAATGGAAGAAAAAATGTCCAATGTACTCAGTACTGTTATGAAACCGATTTACAATCACTCACACTTTTATATGAAGAATAGATCATTGGTCTCTCCAGAAAGTTGGATCAGCAGGGAGGCTCCTGCTGGTGGTGCTACAGGCACCTTTCCAAACCCTGGAACTAAGTCTATGCCTTCCCTGGTCCCTGCAGACCATGAGCTCAGGTGTAAATTGATTGATAAGCTTTTGGTGATACCAGGTTAAGAAAAAAATCTTAAAACAATCAATCACAAAAAAAAAAAAAAAAAAAAGAATAGATCACAACTATGGCCCAAGATGAAGGAGGGAGAGGGGAAGGTCAGATCGAGGGAGGGTGAATGGTGGGATCACATCTATGGTGCATAATGCAAGGGTACATGTCAGATCTATTAATATAGAGCATAAATGTCTTAACACAATAATTAAGTAAACGAGATGCGGTATATATTAACCAGTGTGATGTAAGCATTCCTAATTCTGTATGAAATCAGCACATTGTACCCAATAAATGCATTAATGTATACATGATCTATATGTTTATGATTTAATAAAAAAATTTAAAAATAATAAAAGGCTTTAAAAAAAGATATATTCTCACTTTCTATTCTAATCAAAATAACAATAATATCAGCCGTAAGCCAAAAAATTGACTTCACATTCCCACACTGATTTGTAAACACTAATACGAAATATTCTGGTAGTGTATACCTGTAGATTCAAGAAGCTGAACAAATCCAAACAGGACAGAAATCCAAGGAAATTCATTCTAAAACATATCATAATCAAACTCTAGAAAACCTGAAGCAAAGGAAAAAAATCTTGAAAGCAGGTAAAAAGAAGTAACTTAATATCTGTAGAGAAATAACAGAATGACAGTGGATTTCTCATCAGACACTACAGAGGTTAATATATATATGCATATATGTATGGCTGTGCATATATGTGTATATATATGTATGTGTGGAGATATACATATTTTTTTTAGTGAAAATCCTAAAGGAATGAAGGTGAAATGGTAAAGAAATTTTGAAACATCACAAAGAACAGAAAGCATAAAGACATGAGAAAATGTTAACACTATTCCTCTCAAGTTTTCTAAAATGTTAGATAGTTGAACTAAAAATGAAAACACTGTCTTATGTGTTCTTCTCTTCTTTTCTTGAGACAGAGTCTTACTCTGTCACCCTGGATAGAGTGACATGTGTCATAGCTCATAGCAACCTAAAAATCTTGGGTTCACATGATCCCCTTGCCTCAGCCTCCCAAGGAGCTGGGACTACATGTGCCTGCCACAACACCCAGCTAGTTTTTCTACTTTTAATAGAGCTGGGGTCTTGCTCTTGCTCTGGATAGTCTCCAGCTCCTGAGCTCAAGCTATCCACCCAACTCGGCCTTCCAAAGTGCTAGGATTACAGGTGGGAGCCACTGGGCCCAGTCGTCTTATGTGGTTCTTTATGTAGAATACTATTTAAGAAAATAAAACTATAAAGAAAGAAGAGAAAGATCTAAATGAAGTTAAGGTTTCTAAGGGTTATTCAAAGAGATAAAATGTTGATGTTAGTATACTATGGGAAGCTATGTAGTATCTAGCACAACTACTAAAAATCAAATATAAACTCAGAGACCTGAACTTTTAAACTCTGGGAGAACAGAAATTTATTATTGGCCACTGCCAGGTCTGTCTGACATTGCAGAGGAACGCTGGGTGCTGCAAATAGGAACCGAAGGGGTAAACTTACTAAACCCATGAAATCCTGGGATTGATTGGTATTTTCCTATCATCAGAGACTAAATATGGGGAAAATGTCAAAATACTTGTACAATTTTAAAATTTCACAATTAAACGTAAGGTGGTTTCCAAAAATAAACAAATAAATAAAAATAGACACACTCACTCTACAGCAAAATCAAAATGGAATTCTCAAAAATTTTCAAAAAACTAACATAAAGAGAGGAAAATAGACACAGGAAAGAAAAACAGAGAAAATAACAGAAAACAAAAGTAAAATGGTAAATTTAAGCCCTAACATATCAATATTACATCAAATATAAAAGGTCAAAGCAGAACAATTCAAAGAGTTTGGCAGATTTGATTTTAAAACGTGAACCAACCATATGCTAGCTACACGAAACTATTATATGAGATATAATCACATAAGTAGCCTGAAAATAAACAAATGGAAAAATATTAAAAATCCCCAAGATTTTTATCAAAATAGAACTGAAAACAAACCAAAATGTGACCAGGACAAAGAAGGACAATACAGGATGATAAAAGAATCAATACATGAAGAAAATATAGTAATCCTAAAAATATATAACAAAAGGGATTATAAAAATATATGAACAAAAGGCATTCAAAATATATGAAGCTAGAAGAGAAAGAAATGAAAGAAAACAACAGAGAAATCTACAATTAGAGGTGAAGAATTCAACATTCCTTTCATAACAATTTATAGAACTACAGGATAAAAAAAAATCGCCAAGAATATAGAACTGAACAACCCTGCCAATCAGCAGGAAGTAAATGGATATAATACTCCATTCAACAAAAGCAGAATACACATTCTTTTCAAATGTCCAAGATGGTCCATATTCTAGGTCATAAAATAAACCTCAATAAATTTAAGAGAACTGAGCTCATACAGAGTGCATTCTCTGACCACAATGAAGGAATCAAAAGGAGTTCGAGTGAGATTTCCAAACACTTAAAAATTAACACACTTCTAAATATTCTATGGGTCAAGAAGTAGTCTCAAGGGAAAATTTTTTTTTAAGTACGTAGAATTGAATAAAAATAAAACATTAATTTTGTATGACACAACTAAATCATGCAGAGAAGGAGATGTACAGAACTAAATGCTTCACTAAAAAAGAGGAAAGATCTCAAATCTAAGCTTTTACCTTAAGAAACTAGAAAAAGAAATGCAGAATAAACCCAAAGAAAGTTAGTACAAGAGCAAAAATTAATGAAATTAAAAAAAGAAAAGCAATAGAAAAAAAAAAAAATCAAAGAATAAACTTGATTCTTTGAAAAGATCAAAAGAATCAACAAAGTCTAGGCAAGATTTACAAAAAAAACAACAACAAAAAAAAACACATAAGAAGAAGAAAAAAAAAAGACAAATTACAAATAATTACTAATATCAGGAATAAAACAGAATATCACCACAGACATTGAAAGGGATTAGGTGCAAAGACCTCTACATACATAAATTTAAGAACTGAAATGAATACACTAATTTCCTCACAAAGCACAAGCTACTACAATTCTCCAATATGAAACAGATCATTTGAATAGTCCCATACCTATTAAAGACACTGAATTCATAATTTAAAAACTACCAAAAGTGTAATCTCCTAGACCAAACGGTTTCACTGGAAAATTCTATGAGATGTTTATGAAAGAATTAACATTGATTCTATATAATCTCTTCCAGAAAACAGAGAAGGATAGAAACTTCTCAACTCCTTTTCCTGTTGCCAATGTTGTCCTGAAAACAAAACTAAACTGTTATATAACTAAGAATTTGGTTGGTCTTTGTCTAAGGCAGCGGTTCTCAACCTATGGGTCGTGACCCACAGGAACTATATTAAATGCTCATGGCATTAGGAAGGTTGAACATCACTGGTCTAAACCATTTCCTAACAGAAATGTCTTTATTTTTTATTTTCTTATTTTTCTTTTCTTTTTTATTATTGGGGATTCATTGAGGGTACAAAGAACCAGATTACACTTAATGCATTTGTTACGTTAAGTCCCTCTTATAATTGTGTCCCATCCCCAAGAGGTGTGTCATACCCTGTGTCCCCCCCCCCCAACGTCTCTCCCTCCCTCTCCTTTACCGCCTTCCCTCACCTCCCACCATGTACTAGGTCATCAAATGTCCTCATATCAGAATTGATATGTAGGATTCTTCCTTCTCCATCCTTGTGATGCTTTACTAAGAATAATGTGTTCTTTATTCAGTGAGCTCCTGGACAGTTTCAGGATAGGGATTAGCCACACTGGAAAGACCAACTATTAGAGTTGGGGCTTTGAGCCACATGAGCACAGCCTCACCTCCAGAGAAGGTAAGAGGTTGCAGACTGGGTCCAATAATGTAGTCAAAATTTGCTCAATAACACTTATGTAACAAAACACCAACAAAAATTCTGAACACTCAAAGCTTAGGTGAGCTTTCCTGGTTGGTCCTGGTTGGTGACACACATTGATAAACTGGAAGGGTAAAGTATTCTAAGGACACAAAAGCTTTGTATTGGAAAGCTTCCAAACCTCTCCCTATGAGTCTCTTGTTCTTTTTTTTTTTTTTTTAATCAAGGAGCACAATGTGCTGGTTTTATATACCATTTGAAATATTTTCATCAAACTGGTTAACACAGCCTTCACTGCATTTTCTTAGTTATTGTGTTAAGACATTTATACTCTACACTTAGTAAACTTAACATGTACCCTTGTAAAATGCACCATTAAGTGTGTTCCCACCAATTACCCTTCTCCCTCCCCCACCTTCCCTCCCCCTCTTCTTGGGCTATAGTTGGTATAGTTACATATACATATAGTTACATATGAAAGCTATAAATTGGTTTCATAGCCTATTTTTATTTTTTTGAGGAGCCTCCATGCTGTTCTCCATAATGGCTGAGCGACTTCACAGTCCCACCAAATCCTCATCAGCATTTGTTATTTTTTATCTTTTTCATAATAGTCATCCTGTCTGGGGAGAGACAATATCTCATTGTGGTTTTTATTCACAATTCCCTGGTGAGTTATGACCTTGAACATTGCAAGAGACAATTTTGCTAAGCTTTCTTTGAAACAAGGATTCCTTTCCTCTAGTTTCCATTAACGTGGTCCTCCCTCACTTTCTTCTGAGTTCTTCTTGGCTGCATCCTCAACATCCATATCTCTACAAAGAGTCTGTTCAAGGAGATGCAGGTTTTGCCATGCTACAAAATTCCTCTAGCCTCCCCCCATGTTTTAGGTATTTGTTACAGTGGCGTCTCACTTCTAAGTACCAAAGTCTGTATTTGTTTTCTATTGCTGTGTACCAAGTTACCATAGCCATTTATTGTCTCACCTTTCCTCAAGCCTGCTTGGCTTAACTGGTTTCTCAGCTTTGGGTCTTATAGGCTACAATCGAGGTATTGACTAGGACTGCTGTTTGATCTGAGATGTGGGGTCTTCTTGCAAGCTTACAGTTTGTGAACAGAATTCAATTCCTTGTAGTTGTAGGACTGAAAACCTGAGCTCCTTCAGGTCTCTGCTGACTTTGAAGGAATGAGCTGTCAGGTATTATGACAAAGCCATGTGGCTCAGACCTGAGAGTGTCCTCCAGGAGCTCAGAGTGGCCAAGTTCATGATGAATTTTGGAAACAGCCTCATCAGTGTGATTGTTATGTTAATAGCAGTGTAGACAATGCAGGTGCATTGGGGACACCTTGTCATGCCTGTCATGAGATATCCACTTACCATTTGAGAAGATTCCATTTTAAAAACATAAAAATTCTCAAGAAACTGACAGCCTTCTTATATGTCAGTTGGGAAGGATTTGTCTTATTTATACAGGTCAATTCTAAATTTCTCTATTGCTTAGGTACCTGTTAAAATCAAATCCTGTGCTAAACAGCTTCCGTTTGCTCCTCCTATTAAAATAGTGCTTTTCACACTTCAATATGCAAGAATCCTCTGGCATCTTGTTAAAAGGCAGATACGGGGTTCGGTGGGACTGGGGTGGGTCCTGAGATTTCACATGTCCCCAAGCTCTTCGGTGATGCCATCACTCCTTGTTTGGGGCCATAGTCTAAGTATGAAGATGCATGTTTTAGAGTGAGAAAAAGAGGGAGAGGAGGACGCCTCTGACTGGCTGGGCAGTTGTGTCTTCTGTGCACACACACTAGATGGTGTTGTCGGCTCAGGAAACATGCTTTCCCGGAGGCCAAGTCTGTTGGTCTAAAAATCCTCCAAATCAGAGCCTCCTGATGACAGATCGTAAGGCCTCCAGAGATTACCTGGTACCAAATGTAGCCGACAGGGAACTGAAGCCCGCGAGGGAAGGGGTTTGCCTTATTATACTGCAAATTAGAGACAGCACTTTTTTTGGTCAATCTCTATCATTCCGTTCAGTAGTCAGTATTCTACATTTGGCCTTGGTGTGTTGTTTTTCATAGAGTGTTAATGTGATACTCTAAAAAATTGGCTTTACTGTATTATATTAAAGAATCAAATTAGCTCCTGTCTTTGCCCATGTCCACACCCTGCCCTCTTTCTCTTCCAAATGGAGTGGGGTGGGAGGATGGGAGGTATTTCTTCAGTTTGCCCCTCTGAGATCCTTGCTGGGCAGCTAGAGAGGCCCGTAGGCAATTTTTCCAGCCAGCCATTTTCCATCTTCAGAGCACTTAATACCCGTGGGACAGAGAGTTCTGTCCCAAATGTCATGTCAGGGTTCCTCTGTGAATCATCTCAAATCTTCTTTTATGAGGCAAGGGTCAGTGGAATAGATTGCTCATGGAGCTGTTAGGACAGTTATTGCAGTATCCTATAAAGAAATGCAAAGAAATTGCCAGATGGGTGAGACTATTGGGCAGCTCTAGTTGTAACTCAGGAGTGATTGCAAAGCATCTCTGGGTTCTAGTTGCCAACTGTTAAAAAAGGAAGCAAATTGCTGGGTTAGAGCCTTTGAGGAGACTTTCGAAGTCACATGCTCAGTCCTTTCCTCTTGCAGGAGTCCCTCCTCCATGACCCCCGCTTGTCCTTCTGCTGGACAGGCTGTCCTATTCTCAGTGGCTTCTTCATGGGGCTGGAAGCACTCCCTCTGTGGTTTCCTACCCAACGTGTCTGCCCAGGACAGTCCCTGAGAGGGTCAAGGATAGACAACATGTTCCTGAAACTCTGCTTCAGGCTAACCAGTCCCCGTTTCTTCAAACTGTCCTTGCAGGCAGTGTTTTTCCAGGAGGGAGTGAAGACAGACGTTTGCATGAAATCTGCTGCATTTAGCCAAAGCTTAAGACTGGATTTTGCATCTCCGCAGAGAGGTCCAGGCCAGCTCAGGCTGACCCCAGATGCTATGAGAGTCATAAAATGGCCTCAGTAGGCTGTGGGGTGGGAAGAGGCCGTGTGTGTGTGCGCTTGTGTGTATGAGAGAGAGAGGCAAGAACAAGAGAAGTGATAGAATAAAACCTCATTGCCAATAATAGGAAGCTAATAATAATGGTCTAAAATTGAAAACTCAAAAGAAAGCAGGACTAATTCATTGTTTGACATGTGGTGATGAACACAGGAAAAAGTGGCCAGAGGAGTGGAAAGTTGGGGCTCTCTCAGGAGCCAGATCTGGGGGTGAGGACGAGTGAGGAGACGTCGGACAGGGGACTGCTGGTTTCGTTACAAACCTTGAGAATGATTAGGCCTTTTAAACTAAATACAGGTATTTCCTTGATAAAAAATTACCTTTAAAAATTCCCCCCAATAGAGTCTGAGTTCAAGCTCCTATTAGTAGGAGAGCTATCAGGGACGTGGGTATGACTGTACTTGTTCATTACAGATTTGCAGAGAGGTTGGGATTTGCTGTGGAGCAGACTGAAATTGTTTGGTCATGTGGATTTTAGGGCAAGTTACTTAACCCTGCAAAGCCACACTTTCCTCTTCCATAAAACGGGGGCTGTGCTAGGACCTAGATGTCCGGGGCTCGAGTGGGTTAAAGGAGATGAAATGGGCTGCACTGGAAGCACAGGGCCCCTGCTAGAATCAGTACTTGGGGACCACTTTCTGGGGTCAGCAGATACTGACCCGACAAAGATCCCAGGTCGCTCAATCCCAGACACGTCCTGGGTACCAGAGTGGCTGTCAGAAAGGACCCCTGCCCCGGAGGAGCTGCTCCTCACAGAAGTCCCGTCCAGGCTGTTTGCAGCCCGGGGCAGAACAGAAGTCCTCCTTCCCTCCCCATCTGCAGAAATACAACTTTTCAACTCTTCTCCTCTCACAATTAGTTCCTGTCTCTGGGAAAACTTTGAATCCAAGAGCTGCAGGGAGTTTGGGGGTTCATTTTAGTCCAATCTTTTCACTTTGGAGTTGAGGGCACTGTTCCCTGAGAGGGGGTGGGGAGGGGGCCCCACAGAGCAGTTCAACCTTATGCCTGGAGACAGGAGCATGGACCTTGGCTGCTCTGTGAGACCCTAGCCAGTCACAGGACTTGGAAGCCTCCGGGAGCGTGTCCTGATGTGGACTGGGCTCAGCTCACAACCTTTGGAACCAGAAGCTGAAGGGAAATAAAGCTGCCCTTTCTGCGTAAGATTCAGGACAATTCTGGGAACTTGTTGCAGAACAAATTGATTTATGGGGACCCAGCTGTGAGGAACAGGGATCAGAGGAGATATCCTCCAGATGTGGCTTCATTAAGAGCAGGGGTGGAACATTAGGGCCGAAAGACTTCTTAGGTCTCTTGGGCCACGGTGACCTTGAGTCTAGGGAGGAAGTGTGGCTAAGGGCTTGTGGCATCAAGGTGCTACCTCTGAGCTGGAAAGTTCTGTCCAATCTCCAGAAACTACAGAGAGGGAAGCTAGAGGCCCAGAGAGGGAAGGGACTAATCCAGCATCACATAGCAAAGGAGGCTGAGGCTGGGACCAAAACCAGCATCTTCTCTTGCCAGATAGAAGGTCTGCCATCACCCATCCCTCCTCCCTCCCAGGGCCTGCCTTTTAGAATCCAAGGCCCGCCCCTTCCTTCCTTCCTTCCTTCCTTCCTTCCTTCCCACCTTCCTTCCCACCTTCCTTCCTTCCGACAGAGTCTTGTTCTGTCTCCCTGTGTAGAGTGCCATGACATCATCAGAGCTCACAGCAACTCTAAACTCTTCAGGTCAAATGATCTTCTTGCCTTAGTTTTTCTATTTTTCAGTAGAAAAGTATTTTTTACTCTTGCTCAGGCTGGTCTCAAACTTCTGAGCTCAAGCAGTCTTCCTGCTTTGGCCTCCCCAAGTGTCAGGATTATAACAGTGAGCCACCATGCCCAGACTAAGGCTATTTTTTTTTTTTTTTAAGAGACGGAGTCTCACTTTGTTGTTCTCAGTCGAGTGCCGTGGTGTCACAGCTCACAGCAGCCTCTAGCTGTTGGGCTTAGGCGATTCTCTTGCCTCAGCCTCCCAAGTAGCTGGGACTACAGGCACCCACCATAACGCCTGGCTATTTTTTGTTGCAGTTTGGCCAGGGCCTGGTTTGAACCCGCCACCCTCAGTATATGGGGTCGGCACCCTAGTCACTGAGCCACAGGCACCACCCCTAAGGCTATTTTTTTAACTACACAACAAGGAAAGGCTTAACTACCACACTCTGATGGTGATACTGGATGTACTTTGAAGAATGAGGCCAAGCTCTTTCCTGTTGCCCAGAGAAGGAGACCTTGCAGCCCTCATCCCTCCTGGACCTCCCAGACCTTTGGTGACCCTTCCATTGGAGGGCCTGATCCTTCCTCTTCCAGAACCGGACTCGGAGTGTCTGCTCTCTGTCCTCTGAGGGTGAGGGCGTGGCTGGCCCTAGAGGGGAGCAGGACACCCTCCTGCTACATCACCTCTGTTGAGAATGGGTTTCAGGACTTTTTTGAGACTTGGAAACTAGATTTATGTTTGGTAGAATCTCAAATCATGTCTGGTCTCCCATTCCTATTACAGCCTTCCTGATGTGTGTGTGTGTATGTGTGTGTGTATTTTTTTTTAACACTTTATTTTCCCCAGATTATTAAAAAATATAAGCTCACTGATGATAATTTAGAAACTACACAAGAATTTAAAGAAACCACTTAAATTCTCACTACCCAAAGATAGTACCAATTGGAAGTTTTCCTTCCAGTCTTTCTTTTATCACATTCCTTTTATTTGGCTGAAATTGGCTCTATAATAGCTTTTGCCCAGTAAGTATGGTTCTGTCCCTTGGGGAAATGTAGAATTAGTCTCCCTCGCAATAGGGGTTTGGATGCACAAAGTTGACATTCATCCCTGGATTCTTCCCACCCCTGGGAGAAAACCTCCATTTCATTTATTTTATTTTTTTCTCAATTCCATGTTAAATGCCAAGTTTATAATAACAATTGTGATTATTACTATACCAAGTGTGCACTACTTGTTTTCTCTCTCTCTCTTTCTCTTTTTTTTTTTTTTTTTTTTGAGATAGAGTCTCACTCTGTCACCCTGGGTAGAGTGCTATGGTGTCATAACTCACAGCAACCTCAAACTCTTGGGCTCAAGTGATCCTTTTGCCTGAACCTCCCAAGTAGCTGGGACTAAAGTCATGTACCACTATGCCTGGCTAGTTTTTCTATTTTTAGCCAAGATGAAGTCTCGCTCTTGCTCAGGCTGGTCTGAAACTCCTGAGCTCAAGCAATGCACCTGCCTTGGCCTCCCGGAGTGTTGGGATTACAGACATGAGCTGCCGTGCCCAGCCAGTGTCCACTACTTGTAAGGCCTATTGCTATGATTTTCATATATTCCTTGTTTAATCCTCACAACAACTACACAAAGGAAGTATTTTCTAGCTCCAATTTTTAGGGGAGGAAACTGAGAGACTTGGAGAGAATGAGCCCCATTTAGGTGAATGGGAACGGAGTTCCGTGAGATTATAGCCTCCTTTAATCTGGCCTCTTTATCTCTGTTAAGATGGCCGGAGGACGCAGTAGCTTATCTGGCAGCCTTATCAAAACAGCTTCTTGAATGTCATTGCAAAGCAAGACTTTACATTTGTGCCTGACAAATTCATCTCCTTCATTCTGGTTCACAAAGACCTTTTTTTCACTCCTTATGAAAATTTCTCCAAGGTGACATGACTCGTAAGGAATTCTGGCACCAATCTTAAATGAAAACCCTCCTAGTGCAGCACTTGGCACAGAGCACACATCCAATACCTGGTTGCTATTATTATGTAGAGTGGGTGGCACTGTTTGGTTCCCTGGGTTTCCCTCTGTTCCCCACAAAGTACAGCAGAACAATGTGCTAAAAGTAGCATCGCAGGAAGGAGGGGCCCATCCTCTGTGGTTGGTCTCTGAGGTGGCTTCCAGAAGCATCCTTCTTCTCCAGCTATTGGCAGAAACATGAAGTCAAGAAGATGCTTCCTTGAACTTGGGCCCATCAGCTCCCGTGTCTGGCCCAGCTCTCCCCTGGGGCCCCATCATTTGCTGGCAGGGTGGGTCTGTCTGCCTCTGGTGAGAAGACCCCTCTCCTTCCCCTCCAGGCCTCAACCCCACATTGCTGCTGCAGATCCCTCACCCACGTTGCCCAGAAGAGACGTTCTTCTTTGTGGGGTGGAGCTGTTGAAATGGATTTTAAAATATGGGTTGTATTTTAAATTTTGGTTGTTTCTAAATTTGGTCACAATCCTGTCTTCTTGTGCTAAAATGAGAAAAAGGAAGCAGCTGCCTTCTGGGAGAAAACCTCCCCCAGAGAGGAGCTGGGAAGAAACCCTCACACTTCTCTGCGGATTGTTCTGCTTCCTTCCTGAGCTCTCTAAAGCTCTCTGTAGGTGTGGAAGAGGCTGACATGGCTCTGAAGATGCCATGCACTCCCCATGGCCTGGGGACTTCACGTAGGGCACACTGTCGCCAACCCACGACAACTCACCGAGGCTGCTGGCCCGTACATGTGCCAGGCCAGGGGGGCTGAGCCCTGTGAGAAGCAGACAACACAGACGCTGTCCCCACTCTGGGGGCAAGAGCCCCCTGGGCCCAGCCAATGTGATCTGAGGCAGACACAGAGAGGCAGAAGAAGCCTGGAAAAAGGAGTGATCCCTTCTTTGTCATAAGAGGGGTTGACATTTGTGCCATCTTGAAGGCCGAGTAGGCTGTGGGTAGGCAGGAGAAGGCAGTACCAAGGAAGACTGCACTCATCGCCAGGAGCAGTGGGCAGTGGGGTTCCTGTAACATGGGGAAGGGAGGCTGGGCACAGGAGGCCACATCCTGGCTGCGTCCATATCTTGGAGGGCTTAAATTTCATCCTGGAGGCGGGGCAGAGAATGGTCTTTGCTGTGAGGACAGGGCTGCAGCTGGCCATTGAGTGCTTTCCTCCCATTGCATCATCCTTCCTCGAGCATCCTTCCCCCATGAAGGGAGTCGCAGAGGGCTGGGATTCTATCACACTGTGTGGTTTGGCTTCTGTCCCCAACCCTGACCCAAATCTCCCTTCCAAGGTCAAGGACCTCATTTGCTAAATCTCATGAAAAGTTTTCTTCCTCATGTTCCTGCATCTCACTGCTTCATTTCACTGAGGCTGTCACTGTCCCGGGTTGATGCTCTCTCCTCCTGTGGCCTCTGGCACCACATGTCTTAGTTCTTCACCCACCCCCAGACTTTTCCTTCTCAAGCACTTCTGGGGGCTTCCTCTCCAACATTCTTGAGCCATATTCCCCACAATTGCATTGGACATTCTGGAGACCCTTCATGTTCTCCCTGGGTGATCTCAAACACCAATGTGGCTTTAATACCAGCAGCTACCTGTGTCCATCAGTTAGGAATTGTATTTGGCTGCAAGTATAAGAAATTGGAAAAACAGTGACTTAGTCAAATTAGCAGTTTTCTTTTTCTTAGGTAAGAGGAAATCCAGACTGAGGCATTTCAAGGCTGACATGATGGGTTCATGACACTAGCAGGGATGGAGGCTCATTCTGTCTTTCCACACAGCCACACTTAGCATGTGTCTGTCACCTGTGGTTGTAACGTGGCCCGTCCCTCCTTGTAATGAGTCTGTCTTCATTCAAAGAGGAGAAGACTGAGTATGTCCTCAGTTAAATAGCTTTCCCAGTAGGTCCACCAGTGATGTCTATTTATATTTCTGTATCAGTCTGTTATTACCGGAGTACTACTCTGTAAAAACACCCCCAAATTCAGGGTGGGCTCATCTGGGCAGTGCTCTAGACCAGCATCAGGGGGCCTGGGCTCTAAGGGTACTAGTTCTGTGACGCAGGCTGAGCAAGATCACCTGGGGATCTTCTCATGGTGAATCATCAAAGTAAGAAACAAGCCAAACTACACAAGCAAATCTAAGGTCTCTGCTGTTCCTTCTACTAACATTGCAAAGTAAGCCAGGTAGCCAAGCCCAACATCAATGGGTAAGTGCTTATCCTCTGTGCACAGTGGGAGAGGAGGAGAATGCATATTTGCTGAGTAATAATCCACACGAACATAATCACAGTGTCTAGTCACATACCTTATTGCCCCTTAGCTACTAAGGATGTTGAAAGGTGTAATTTTTCTAGCTGATACACTGCCATTCTAAACAAGTTCAAGGTTCTGACAGTAAGGGAGAAGGGGATAGTGGATATTGGGTAGGCACACTCTACCAAGACTTTTAAAGAGTTATGGGCCAGGAGGTGGCTGGTAAAAACAATGATGAGAGAAACCACACTGGCTTACAGCAACACTGGAGATGTTTTCTTGTTCTTACGATGCTACCAGGACACAGGGATAGCCAACGCAAGGCTTATGTGGGCCACTGAGTCCTCTTCTCCATTGCGACATTTCACAAACCTTCCTGCATTTGGGGCGTTCTGCATGATGGGCTTGGGGCAGAGGTGACCAGGAAGGTGGGAGGACTCATCAGTGTCATCTCCACAGGCAGCTTCTGCTTCTGTCTCCTAGAGAGATGCTGGTTTGTGTCGTTTTCAGAACATGCCTATCAGCCCTGAGGGACCCTGGCTCTGTCACACGTCCTGGTTCCAAGGCCTGGCCTGGGTCTCTTCCATTTGCAGCATCAGTGGCTCAAATCACTGTCAGATATATTCGGATCCTGATATCAGCAAAGGGAGAGGAAGGTGCAAGATAGTGTACGACAAGAAGGGAGAGCTGGTGTAAGAAGGAGGCTGGGGCGTTGCTCACTCCAGGACTGCAGGGGCTGTTCCACTGCCTAATCCCAAAGAACAAAGGGCGGGAGAGTCTTTCCCTACCTCAGACTTGCTATTCCTCAAGAAGAATCCAGAATGGCTCTCAACGTCCATGTCCTCCCTGGCCTCCTTCAGCCTTTCCCTCATCGCCTCCACACTGGCAATTCCAGACCCCTTTCCAGCCTGGGTCTCTCTAGACCCTGCTGCCTGCTGAGCATCTCCCCTGCTTGTCTCATGACCTCTGCTAACCCAACACCTTGTAATTTGGACTCATCACCTGTCCTCCTCCAACCTGTATTCTTCCTCCATGCTGCCCACAAAGCTGGAAAGATATGGTTTGTCCCCTTATCATCTATTTCTCTTTGTCCTGGTGAGAGGGCCCCAGGGTTTCTTTGGGACCCACCCCTTCCACTCTTAGACCCGGTGGTCTCTACTGGCGTTAAAACTGGAGGGATGGAGCTCAAGGATTGGGCCTAATTTTCAATTTCCTCTACTTCAGTGAGTGGCTCAGGGGTGAGCATGTGACCTAAGCTAGTCCAATCAGAGCAAACCTCAGAGCGTTCCTGTGCCCAGTAGATCATGAGGTCTGGTTTGTCTTTGTTGGATTTAAACTGTGAAGGGTGTAACCTGGAGAGGGCCTGGCAACCATCCTGAGACGATGTGGGAAGAGCAGTTAAGAATGGACTCAGCACCAAGTGCCTGAGTCAGGAATGAAGAGAGAATATACTGGTGACATGGCTGAAGTGAGAGACCTACCCTCACGCTGTTCGGTTATGGGAATCAGAGCGCTCCCCTTTGGGGGTGTCAGCCACTTTGAATGAAAAGTATGCTAATGCACCCATCTTGCTAAATGGCACCGGCACCGTTTATTCAAACAGCTAAAGCACTGTCAGACAGCTAAAGCCCACTTTTTGGGCCATTCTCCCATGCCCAGGGGGTATGGGAAAGCTATCGCTTCTGCCCCCCAGCAGTCTCTTTAACCAGTCCCCTCCGTGCCATCCTCGTGGCCATTACCTGATTCATGGCCAATGACCAGCAGGTGGCCTCTGTTCAGACTTGCCATTAAATCTCTGCTTCTCTCCAGCTGGCAGTGGGGTCACTCTTTAAGCAAACTTGACCATGGCACCCTGTGCCATCACTCCCCATGCTCCATGGTAGGCTCCCCAGGATTTGGCCCCCTAGAGAGGCTGTGGTCTTGCCCCCTGTCCCCTGCCAACCCCTGGATATCGACGCCTGCCCACAGCACTTAATTGAGTAGACTGGGCTCTCTCTCACCTGCACTGGCTGGCTGATCACCCTACCCTCTCTTCCTGGAACATTCTTATGCAAACTTTGATGTCCTCCTCAAGCAGCTCCTCTCTTCAGCCTTCCCTGAGCACCCTGCTGGAGCTGTTCATCCCTGCCTTCCCGGCACTGTCCCTTGCCCTTCTGTTCACTATAGCACTCGATCTAGTATGTGAGGATGGGCTTCTGGAGGGTGGGTGTGATGTGTCTGATCATTACTAAGTCCCTAGCATCCATGATGAGGGCTGGCCGAGGTGTGACCATCTGAGGTCTGCTGACCAGATGGCCAAGAGGAAGGAAGGGAGGAAGGAAAGAAAGAAGGGGGGGAGGAAGGAGGGAAGGAAGGGAGGGAGGGAGGAGGGAAGGAAAGAAAGAGTTGATTAGAGTAGGGAACATTGTCCTCTGGACTGCTTCTGCTGCTGGGAAGGAAAGTTGTAGTAAATGGGAAGTATATATTTTGAGGTCACAAAGTGAAATCTGTTGACTTTTCTTTGCACTTGTAGACAAATCTTGAGCAAAGTACAGGCTGCTTTGGTGGTGTAGAGAGGAGAAATCCACACAGATTCAGGTGCTTGTGTTAATTCCATCCTGCCCTGCCACTCACTATGAGTGTGACTTAGAGCAAGTCGCTTCCTCTCTCTGAGCCTCAGTTTCCCATTTAGCCAATTGGGTGCAGTCCTGAGCTGTCAGCCTTTTAGGGCTATGATATTTACAGACAAAAGGACAAGAGAGGAAATGTGCAAAAGGCTTGTTGGATCAGGGGGTGGTCTGTGGAGGGAGGTCAGGGAGATCAGCAGTGACCCATGATCCCCACTCCTCCAGTACTCATCACTCTCACCACACCCTGAGGAGTGAAGTACCCCAGATGTAGGATCTATGGAAATCCATGATCCCTGTGGGTCATATGTGGGAGTGGACAAGCTGGGACACCTCCGAGCACACATGTCAAGAAGCATTCTCTTGCTGGCTACTGACAAAAATTCAACTCAGGGTGGGGACTGTGGCTCAGAGGAGTAGGGTGCTGGGCCCATATTCCGGAGGTGGCAGGTTCAAACCCAGCCCCGACCAAAAACCAAAAAAAAAAAAAAAAAAAAAAAAAAAATTAAACTCAAACTGTATTAAGCAAAAATAGAATTTATTGGCACGTGAAGCTGAGAAGTCAAGGATTTCAGGTATGGCTGGATCCAGGATTCTAAAGTGTCCTCAGAGGTGGTCTCTGTTCCTTTCTGCTTCCCTTCACTGGCTTCATTCTGGGGCAGGTCTTTTCTACTCTATGAAGAAACCCCAGGAAGCTCCATGCGTCTGCCATTCTTACAGCTGCAATCTCTGTATTTCTAGTGATAATTAAGAGACTGAGTATCACTAGATTCTCTTGGATCAAGAGCCTATCTCTGGTCTAACACTGTGGTGAGGGGCACTACAGGGACCTGAGCTCCATGCCCACCATGGAGCTAGGGCAGGGTTAGCATAACCTAGACCAGGAGTGGGGAGAAGTGCCTATGGCTCAGTGAAACCGGGAAGAGGAGATGCATGTCAAGCAGTCAGAAGCAACTGTCACCAGGGGCCTGGGCAGAACAGGCACAAAATCAGGTGATTAGTAGAGCTTATCTTGGGGCCCTTTTCTTCCTTCTTGGTGCTCTCTCCCACCATTGTGCCATCAGCTGAGGCGCAGAACTTCTCAGTTTGGCTGGGCCCACAGAACCAGAGGAACTTGAAGGTCTAGGAAGGCAGCTGGGAGGTCAGGCCTCCCTTGTCCCCAGCACTATAGAACCAGAGACCTCTGGTAGAAGGAGACTGGGGCCCCGGACTCCCTCCCTGCTGTGGGCCGGGACTCACACTTGCCCCACTGCCTGGTGGTAGCTAGATCCCTCGAGGCAGGCAAGCTCGGAGGGCAAGGGCAAGGTGATGTGGGGTGATAGAAAGAGCAGCCACTGGGACTCAGGCTGAGCTGAGCCCTGTCCACCGTGAGGCTGTCTCTGATTTACGCTGGCCTCATACGTGTCCCACCTGTGTATTAGGCCCCAGGCTAAGAAGGGGCCTGCACTTGGTGTAATGTTCTATTACTGTCGTGGAATTCCCAATACTTATTAAACAAGGGGCTTCTGATTTTCATTTTGCAACGAATCCCACAAATAGTGCCACTGTCTTTGTCTCAGTTTCCCTGTCTGTGTCAAGAAGGTGATAGACTCAGGGGTTTGGAGGTGGCTTCCTGTTGATGGCAGAAGCAGGTGGTCCTCCAGAGGGGATGTTCTGCTGCTTACATGTGGTTCTGTCCCCTCAGGAGATGGCCTAAAGCTTCCCAGAGTTTCCGTTCCCTTTCTCCTCTAGCCAAAGCAGCTCCTATCCTCTGGGTGGGGGTGGGAGGGAGCTAGAGCTGCAAAGAGCACCGGGGCCTCAGGGGACACTGGACCTGCCCTCATCAGTCACCCATCCAGTGTCCTGCTACTCGAAGTGTGGGCTGTGGTCCATCAGCCTGGCATGTGTGTCAGAAGGGTCAACTCAAAGGCCCCATCTGGACGTACTGAGCCAGAATCTGCATTTTAGTAAAGCTCCTGGGTGATTCTTAGGCTCATTAAGGTCTGAGAGGGTGTAATGAAGGCTTGTTAAGGTTTCCTGTAGGTCATCTGTGGGCCTCGGGGTTGGGGACATATAGTACCAAGGTGGGGACAAAGGCACAAAGCTGGAGAAATGCAGGTATATCCATTTGCTGTGGCTACCATGATAGGGTGACTGAAACAACAGACATGGATTTTCTCGCAATTCTGGGGGCTCGAATTCCGAGACTGAGGTGTGGGCTGGGGTGGTTTCCTTTGAGGCCTCTCTCTGTGACTCGTCAGTGGCCACGTCCTACCTCTGTGTTCAGTCTCTTCACCGGCCGCTCGGTGTCCTAAGCTCTTCCTATGAGGACAGGAGTCAGACTGAATGACAGCCCACCCAAGGAATTCAACCTCAATGACCTCCTTAATGCCCCTATTTCCAAATATAGTCACATTCTGAGGTCTTGGGGGTTAGGACATTAATATGAGAATTGTGAGGGGCATGACTCAGCCCCTACAGTGGGGCTTGTGCAGCAGAGGCAGCTGCTGCCGTGTGTAGGGCTTGGAGCCAGGTGCTCCCTTTATCTCCAGACGGCCCTGAGAAGAGCCAGGTGAGCCACAGACACTGTCAAGGTCCCTTTGCCTGTCTAGCACTGTGGGCCAAGCCTGTGTGTATGTCATCTCTCTTTGTCCCCAGGGTCTCCTCCTCACACCCACTGATGTGGCCAGAGAGGAGAGAGGAGGTCCTCCCGGTCAGCAGGGCCGGGGCTCAGGTGTCCCTGCTGTGTTTCATCCCTCCCTCTCCACCCCCTGCCTGCTCATCGGGAATGGCCGATTTAATGTCACTGGCACAGCCTCCATAAACCGGAGGGTCTCTGATTGTGGAAGACTAGAGACTCCTGCTGGCTGGAGGAGTGTCCCAGAGAAAGACCAGCACCCATGCATGGTGCCAGGGCTGGTGTGTGATGAATGTGGAACCCTGGGACCCACATTTGGGGGTTAAGGTGTGGAGACAGTCCAGCCTCAGCAAGGGCAGGAGTGCGCGCTCTAAGTTGGCCCCGTGGGTGATTCACGAGGTTGGATTTTGTGGCACACGCTGCCCTCAAGAGGGGAGTCTCATGGCTGTCTTCCACCCTGGTGAGGCCCCAGTTTCTCCCTGCCACTCTGAGCTCTCCTCACTCAGTCCTCATCACAGGGTCATCTGTACACCTACACTGGGGACAGGGGACCTTGGGGGTACCTAAAGGGCCAGTCCACCAACCCTCGTTTGGGTCCCAGACTCCTCGGAGAGCTCAAGGAAGTTGTGGCCACTGACCCAAGAGCATGGCGTGGTATGCCTCTGCACACAGACACACCCGACTGCCCCGGGCGCCTCCAGGCAACAGCTCCTGCCTTACAGGGTCCCTCTCTGCGCTTCACTAGCCTGGATGTGAGCCCCGGGGATGAGGCCTCCCTTCCTGGCACACCTGCCCTGTGCCACACTGCACCACCTTTCTCTTGGAGCTGGCTTTGCCTCCCAGTGACTCTTCCCATAGTCCTTATCTTGCTCCTCAAAGCCTACGGGACGAGGTCACTGCGTCCTCATCATGACGCAGATAAGACTAGGGCTTGCAGCCTCCAGAGTTCACCCTTTTCTGTGGGATTCAGCTGTGTCTCTTTCCTTACAGGACAGGCATCCGGACGCTTCCCAGCCGGTCTCAGCCCCAGACATGCTGTGTTCTCAGTGTTCCCATTAAGGGCTGACCCACAGAACATGGCATGCCGGGTGCAGTCTGGCCAGCCTGGGAAAGCCGATCACTCACCCCCTTCTGCTCCCACTAACATAGTTCTAGAGACAGACACAGCACACAGCAGAGACGCTGAGCAAGGGATCAACTCAGACACCCAGATCTTTTGCTGATAAAACAGCCGTACAGCCACCTCTTTCCCTCTTTCAAGTATCTCTGGGGTTTTAATCTGAAATCCCAGGTCAGACCAACTATTTGAGTTTCTATGTTCCTTCACTGCTCCTAGTGCCCTCGCCCAAAGGCATTTCCACCCCAAGCCTCAGATTCCTCATAAGTTTGTTAGGATGGTCAAACATATAATGAAAAGGTGAAGGCTTTAAAATGTGTAAAAAGCTGTTCTTTATTTTTGTAAAAGGGAGTCAAGCTATGTTGCCAGGGCTGCTCTCAAACTTCTGGCCTCCAGGGATCCTGTCAACTCATCCTTCCAAAGTGCTGAGATTATAGGCATGAGCCACCATACCCAGCCCAACACACTATTTCTGTTTGTTGTTACTTGGGAAAATACTTCTGTTTGTTTCCCAAATCCATTTCCCCATTTTATGTAGAGACAGAACTTTCTCCTTGGCATGTGAACTCCCAGCCCGTCTTGCAGTAGATGAGGGAGTGGAAGGTGAGGACAAGCAGGATCCAGGAATCCTCCTTACTGACCCTTCACATCCTGTGGTCTCAGGTATCCCCCGTGGTGCAGTATAATAAGATATCACATTCATATAACTTTTATTGTACTATGTGTTATAATTGATAGAACAGTTATTTATTCATTTATTTTTATTTTTTAAATTATTTATTCATACTGGAATTGTTTGGGGTTTTTTTTCTTTTCTTTTTCTTTTTTTTTTTTTTTGAGACACAGTTTCACTTTATCACCCTGGGTAGAGCACCATGGCATCATAGCGGACAGCAACCTCAAACTCCTGGGCTCAAGCAATCCTCTTGCCTCACCTTCTCAAGTAGCTGGAGCTATAGGTGCCACCACAAGCCGGCTATTTTTTAGAGACAGGATCTTCCTCTTTCTCAGGCTGGTCTCAAACTACTGAGCTCAAGTAATCTACCTGCCTCAGCCTTCCCAGAGTGCTAGGATTATAGGAGTAAGCTACCACCAGCCCTAGAATTGTGATTACTCTCTTACTGTGCCTAATGTATAACTTAACCTTTATCATAAGTTTGTACGTATAGGACAAGCTACGTGTAGGGTTCAGTACTATCTGCGGTCTCAGCATCCCCTGGGGATCTTGGAGCATAACCTAGAGGATCAGGGGGACCACTGTACTCAAATTTTGTTGTGGCTTTGAAGGGAGCAGTGTGACTCCCTTGCCTGCTACCACATTCATGGCTGAAAATATATACACAGTGGGCTCTACCTTGGACCTCCTAAATGAGTATGGTCCCCTGGAGTGGGAAAGCAACAGGATAGAGGTGACCTGGGCCCCTGATGACCACAAAGAGCAGCCTTGCTGTACTTAGTATGACTTTTATGGCAGTGAGAAATGAACTTCTATCTTGTTTAAACAGCTATTTATTATTTATTATTTGTGTTGTTTAGCTCACACTTATTACCATCTGATTAATGAATTTTCTTGAGGTATTTTAATTCAAAGAAGCAGGTAGAGGCTCAAATCAGTAGGGAAGGATAGAGGGATTTGTCAACACCCTGAAGAAGTCAATATTTTTCCTTGATTTCTGCTTATTTATTTATTTATTTATTTATGATGGGGTCATCTCACTATATTGCCCAGGCTGGTCTTGAATTCCTGAACTCAAGCAATCCTCCCGCCTTAGCCTCCCAGGTAGCTGGGACTAAGAGTACAGGCAGATGCTACCAGACTCCGCTCTATTTCTACTTCCATTTCTTCCCTCTCCTCCCACCCAATCCTTTATTATAATCCTTTATAAAACCCAAGTGTTTATTGGGTTCATCATCTGTACCAGGCCCTCTGTTTGGCCCTGTGGATGTGGAGATAATTAAGGAGCAGAATCTTCCAGGAGCTGGCGAGGGAGACAGATACAATAACCAATGGCCCTCCAAGTCCATGTAGCAAGGTCACATGAAGGTCTTGCTGGGGTTGTGCATGAGCACGAGAAATAGCCACCACTTTTGCTTGGGAAGGTGAGAGAGAGAGGGTCCAAGAGTTATTGCTTGCGCTGCTCCATGAGATCCTCTGAATAGAAGAAGTTCTCTAGAAAGGGAAGATGAGGAAGGGCATTCCACACTGAGGGAATAGCTTGTGCAAAGGCTCCGAAGTGTGCAGGAGCATGGAGCGTGAGGGCCTGTGGGCTGGTTGTGGGTGCCCTTGGTGGGGGGCTGGGTGGGAGTGAAGGCGGAAGCCAGGCGTGCTCTGCAGGCATGGGTCCTGTCAGAGGCCAGCTTCCTTCTGAGGAGCACTGTGCAAGGAAGGAAATATCACTTTGCAAACAAACACCCTGTGTGTTTATTTCCTCTGTTTTCCTCTCATCTCTCATCTTCTCTCCTGAGTGAGATGCCTCCTGGTTTCACTTAATTTCCACAGGAAGCTGGAAAGAGCAACATCTGTCTACATTCCCCCTAACTGGCTCCAGATTTCTGGGGTCAGAATGTGGCCCCGAGAAGCAGGGTCTCTGTGGGGTCAGAGGTGACAGTCCCAGAATTGGTGGACTCACACTGAGCCCCCGTGGCAGCAAAGTCTAGGCACCAGTTCCCTGCACCATACAGATGTTCTGCAAGAATTCTCCTGGGAGCGTAATCCTCCGCTGAGGCGGCCCCTGGAGAGGGGAGCGCAGGCCTCGTTCCCACGGGCTCCTGCCCAACATTCGTTCCTGAGTTTTATGTTCCTGGGGGCGGGGGGTCTTTGGGGTATAGTGCCTGGGCCTGTGGGACACCTGAGCTTCAGTGAAATCCTGGACACCTCGCTGAAGGTCAGCTGGCAGGAGCCAGGAGAGAAGAACGGCATCCTCACTGGTAAGCACCACGG